>JAIUZE010012080.1:0-24037 GCA_022085475.1 Heliosperma pusillum | reverse complement strand
TCTCTCATTTTCTTCTTCTTTTCATCTTTAGTTCTTAGTTTATTTCTGTCTTTTCTACATCAAAACTTTAGCTTAGATCAATAAGAATTTCAATCTTTGTAATCTACTTTGTTGGGTTCAAGTGTTGTAATTCAAGGAACGATTATTCTATGCAAGGGATTTCTATTATTGTTATCGCTTTCGTCGTTGATCGTCACCTAGGTATTTCTATTTTATCTCTTGTTTAATGTCTTTATGTTTTCCATTTGATTGTTATTTTCCACCCATGATTCATTTTAGTACCGTTATAATCGTCATTTCATTTCCTAGATTGTCAATTTAGCGTCGTTTTTATCGCCATACAAAGAGTCTTAAACTATTGTCAAAACCGAATAAATATGTCTATCCTAGTTTTTGTTATTAACTTCATCTTAGATTTAGACATCGCCATGAGTAAGTAGTCACCTTTCTAGGGTGTAGGGTAGCCATGTTAGATTGATTAAAAGATGTTAATTGGATAAAAGAAATTGTGCTTTTAAAACATTTTGTCTATGCATGTTTGGACAATAACAATAGTTGACGATTTCTGATCAAAATCATTGACTAGAATGGAATTCTTTTCCAAGGTAGAGATACGTGAATTGAATAGACAAAGCATGACATGGTAGATTAAGACCTAGTAAATTGCCTAAAAACCTGCTAGACCATCTGATCTATGATTGTAATGAACACATCATTCATACGAACTCACAATGAATTATTTGCATGTTCCATATCCCATTGCATCAATATATTAATCTACATGTGTGAACCTACTTCCCTAGATGTTTTTCATAATTGTTAATTCATCACTGCTTTATTGTTTTCATTTCCATTTACTTTTATTTCGTTTTCGTTTATGCCATTTATTAGTTTAGAAATTAAAATCCCAAAACCCAGATATTCGTTAGATAAGACCCAATTGCGAGACATTTCACATCTTATAGGAAACACCATCTCCCTGAGGATCGACCCCTACTTCCCTAATTACATTAATTTTTTATTAGCCTAGTCTGGGTAATTTATCTTTGCACAGGCTTGCGACAGGCCCGATCAGCAACACTGGGGAATCTCGCCCTAAAATCAAAGCCGAAACTGGGGGCTCTCGCTCTAAAACCAAATCCAAAACTGGGGGCTCTCGCCTGAAAACATATCAAGATGTACAACGAATCCAAAAACAAAGTTCAAATACCCAAAGTCTACAAACAAAAATGGCTAATCCTCATGACCAGTGAGCCCAGCTAAAATCTCGAGTGCGGCAATCTCGGTATCCCAGGCCTCCTGCTCCCTCAGCAAGCGGGCTATCTCCTCTCGAGACTCCGGTGTCTCCGCCCGAGACTCTACCAGCTCACGCTCCAAGGCTCTCTGCAAAAAGAAATGCCTCACTTCAGTCAATCATTTCATTTCAAAAAACACAAAAATGCAACGATAAATGAAAACAAAACGATAGGTTCCTACCTGTCGGCCTAAGCCACCCGCGAGTGCCTCAACGGCTGTAGCCCGCAACCGGTTGGCCACCCTCCACAGCGCGACGTGCCGGGACGGGGCCACCTACATTTAAATACAAACCAAGGTTAAAACAAATGTATTCCTATGCAACAAAGACAGTCATGGATTGGAAGCTCACTCTCCTCACATGGTGCTCCCACTCCTCCAAGCCAGCATCAGTCACCATTGCGCTGAACTTACGAAGCTCTGAAATCGTCGTGGAGCCAGCCGCATCCGTGTACTCAAGCACCTCGGGGTAAGCTTGGGGCTCGACGCCTGCCACCTCGATCTCCTTCAAAAAAGCAAATGGTTCATCAACAAACAACTTATCATTTCTAAAAATTCAATACAACAAGAAGCAAACAATACTTACCACGATCGGCCAGTACGCAAATCTTCGACAAACAAACCCCGGCTAATCCTCTCCAGGAAGATGAAGGGCGTCTCTACTCTTGCCAGCCAGGTCAGCCTCTCTCTCTCAGCATCAGAACGCTCCCTAAATATTGACCCTGGAGGATCAATAGGGACCGCAAAAGTATCACGAGAGCACTGCCAAGTGGAACGCTCGCCCAAGTACCCACAGGTTCCATGGGCGTCCTCTGCAGCAACCGACTCGAGCTCCTAGGACGTAAGACCTCAGCCACGAAAGCTGGTGCGTCCGGGTATTCAATCCAAGGTCTCGGAACCCACTAAGACAAAGAAACAAAAGGGGTCATTCTTATGATCCAGTTCCAGATGATGATAAGACAAAGGATCAATCCTTATGATTTTTCTCCAAAATAAAAGACATGAAAGAAAGCAGTTGTAGGTACTTACATGCTCCAGCTGCAGGGCATTCACGCCCCTCCTACATACATCGTAAGAAGAACGATGACTCTTCTTACGACACACTACCCAGTCCCTCACAACTGGGTACGCCCTCGGCTCAGCCTCCGTCCTCTTGGGCGCAAAGCCTGGAAAGTAGGAGTACACCCACGCCTGCAAAAAAAACGGTAATAACAGTATCAACATCGAATATTGATCTTTAAATCAAAACAAAGTTATTGATCTTTCAATAAGGTACAAAAAGAAGGTTCATACCTCCAGCAACAGTCCAGGACCGACAGTAGCAGGAGAAGTCCCCTTCTCCATCAGCTCCGGCCTGACCATGGCCCTCATGTATCAAGTAAGGACCGCAAAGCCGGGAGTAACTCAGTCCCAGCGACCTAGGCTACCCAAATCAGAAAGGAAAGGAAGAAGCTTCGTCGATAGCCTATCTCCCTTGTCTCCGAAGTAAATCGAAGACAAGAACCACCATAACCAAAGCTGAGCCCTCTTCTCAGCTGTACAAGGAGGAGGAGCTACCATCTCTCCACGTATCCTCACTCTCGTCGGAGTCCTACCAGCAAAGTAGTCTCTAACATAAGAGCTCGGCGCCAACCCAGGTAGAGCAGCCGCCCCGGTCGGCAGGTTCAAACCTATCAGCTGTCTTGTCTCCTCCGAGTCGAGCCTCATGGCCACCGACGGCCACTCCAAGCTCTCCTCTCCACATGGCAAACCAGAAATCATGCCGTAATCTTCCAAGGTGACTCTGACCTCCCCAAAAGGCATGTGGAAGGTCAAAGTCGTATCCCAGTAACGATCCAAGAAGGCCTGAATAAGGCAAAGGTTAGCCCGAATCTTCATCGCTATGATCGACCTCGAGGCTCGGACCAGCTCTCCAAAGGCTCCTCCCCCAATGAGGGTCTTCTCATCCTCGGTCAACTTCTTGTACGCCTCCATCATGGTTGTATAACCGAAAAAGGACCTCATATTCCTGGCCTTCTGTAATTTGAATAAAGAAAGTCAAGTTAGCATTTTATATTTCAAAATAAATGGCAATCGGATATGGAAAATGACAAGCAAACAAAAAGGCTTACGATGCTCTGTGTCGTCCTATAAGACAGGTGGCTCTCCGCTGCACAAATGAGATGTTTACGCCCACTCAGGTGCACCCGCCAGATGCTGTCCACCTCGACCTGTGGTATTACTTCTCGGAACCTCGTCCTCAACCATCCCGATCTCCTGCGCCACCTCGGCTGGTATATCTTCTCCCACATGGGCAGAAGAAGGCTCAAGATTTATGTCCATGGGAACTCTCCCTGACGTAGAAGGAATGTCACATTCACATTTCAAACGGGTCAAACGGTTCAAGCAAATCCTTAGCGTTTTCAAACAATGGCAAGCACATTTTAAAAGCATTTCAAGTCATTTTCAAGAAGCTTTCTGGCCATCTTTGACCATTCTTTTGAAAACCCGACTACAAATGTAGGGTAGGGGTCAACTCCAGTCTAAATTGAAAGCCTAAATTTGGGTTTGAGTCGAAAATTCGACCGCATTTCGCTATAATAGCGGTTATACCCTAGAAAAGCATCCTGCAAAAGCCGTCACAAACTGAAGATCTAATTCTACAACGAGTTCACCACTACATAAGGGTTCCAGAACACCTAGTTTTGTCCAAAATGAGCTAGTATTAAGGGGTTTTCGAAGCGGTTTTTGATTCAGTAAGTATCCGTCTCATTTGTTCAAAACTCGACGAAAACGAAAAACGAATACATGGCTATGTTCCCAACAAGGCCAATGGTTCATTTCTAATGTCAATTTCTATCATACAAATCAAGGGAGCAAGAACCCCTCAATTTTCAAGTTCTTTGGGGAAGGGAACCCTAATATACACGATTAAAGCGAGATTGGAATGCATACCTCGGTTTTTCATGGCTTATGGAGTAACTTGATCAAGATTACAACAAGTTTGGTTGAGTTTTGAAGGTTTTGTTCGAGTTTTATGACTTTCGGATGAATGAAAGTACTTTCCTATGTTCGCGTCTGAAACACCAAACTAGGGGCTAAGACAAGAATAGAAACACACAACACAAGACAAGGACAAGATAGATAAAACCCTGTATTCAGGACTACCAAGACAAGCACAGATAGTTCTAAATGCAGTGAATCCCAAGCTAAACTCACCCACTAAGACTAGCACAAGTGAATGACTCTGACTCAGGCCAACAAACTAAGACTAGCACAAGTTTGTTGAGGGTTGAGAGCTAACCAAGACTAGCACAGGTTAACAAAGAAAGAGTGGAAACTCTGGTTTTAATCATTCAACATTCTGAGTTTCTTTCAAGGCAAAAGGCTCTTTATATAGAGCATTACAAAAGATCCTCACCATCCAACATAAGACTACATCTAAGGGCTTAAAGGACCCTTGAAATAACAACAAATGAGATACAAAAGTCTACTAGTAAGACGAGCAAAACAGACTGCACAACTTCAGAAAAAAAAGCAACTGAAAAGCAAGTTTGTCTCCTTTCCTGAAATGGCATTGTTTGAGCAGTTTTTCTTGGGGTTGTTTTGGCTGTCTGGTGCTTCAAATGGAACCTTGAGAGGGACTTCTAAGCTCCTTCCAACGTCCTTATTAATACTACTAAGGGTCACACAAAAGTAAGATGCCTTTGTTCATCCATTGGTCTTGAAACCAGCCTGGCTCTCAAAGTGACTGATTAACTTGTGGGCTGTTTTACTTGAACTTCCAAGGATAATTTGGAAAACTTATCCTGGACTTTTTTGTAGCTAAGGACCTCAACTAGATGGGAAAAGAAGTTGGAGCCCTTGCTTGGACAATTGCTGTAGGATATGTGGCCTGGAACTGGTACTTGTGTCTGTGGAATCCTTCTGGCTGTTGTTGATTTGGGACCTTGTTACTCTGGTTGGCATGGCTTGTGTAGATGTTGTTGTTGCTTGATCATGAGCCTTTGATGGTGTCATAACTTGATTGTGTGTTGCTTGGACATGGTTACCTTTTGTTGCTTTTGAAAACTTAGTTGTTTGGACTTGATCTGCCTTAGACTGAACATGGGTGTCTTTGTTGGTTGTTGTCTGAACTGGATTGCCAAATGAGGTTGCTCCCCTAGCTCCTGCTTCATCCTCCCCAGGTTGGAAAGATTTGAGCATCAAATCTCCAGGGTTCTCTTCTTCACTGTCATAGTAGGGGCTAAGGTCTCCTATGTTAAATGTGCCATGAACTCCATATTCTCCTGGCAAATCCACCTTGTAAGCATTGGCTCCCACCTTTTCTATGACTTCAAAAGGGCCTTCTGCTCTAGGCCAGTAAAACTGATCTTGCAGGATATCCATGGTCTTCTGCACCCCAAAATGTCCTGCTAGCCCATTAGAGTGGACTTCCCTCACCAATAGGTCCCTGTATGAGCCCCTAGGGACACACAATTTGTTCCCCTTAAACATGTAACCTTCCTGCAGCTGATACTTGGTCTCTTTTACTCTAGGACTGTTCTGCAGGGTTAACCAATCCTCCATGAAATCAGGATCATCCTGGTACAGCTCCTTCATAAACTCAAAGCCTAGCACCCTTTGTTGGATTGTCACCAACATAGAATGTCTCCTAGACAAGGCATCTGCTACCACATTTGACTTACCTTCCTTGTATTTGCTTGAGAAGTTGAAGGACTGAAGGTATTCAACCCATTTTGCATGCCTTGCACTGAGCTTGTGTTGGCCATTTATGTATTTCAAGGCCTCATGATCAGAGTGAAGTACAAAAGGCTTGGGTTTAAGATAATGGCTCCAGTACATGAGGGCTCTCACCAAGGCATAAAACTCCTTGTCATATGTGGAGTAATTGAGCTTAGCCCCATTGAGCTTCTCACTGAAGAAGGCCACAGGATTCCTTCCTTGGATGAGTACTGCTCCAATCCCTACCCCACTTGCATCACACTCTACTTCGAATAGCTGATCAAAATCAGGTAGAGCTAGTATAGGTGCCTCACAAAGCTTCTTTTTGATGAGCTCAAAGGCTGCTTGTGCCTGTTCAGTCCACTTGAACTCACCCTTCTTCATCCCTTCTGTTACAGGCACCATGATAGTGCTGAATCCCTGTATGAACCTCCTATAGAAGGAGGCTAGGCCATGAAAACCCCTAACCTCAGTGATGTTCTTGGGAATAGGCCAAGACTTGATGGCTGCAATCTTCTCCTGATCCACAGATATGCCCTTGGCAGAGATGACATACCCCAAGAATTTAACCTCCTCAGCCATGAAAGTACACTTCTCCATTTTCCCAAAGAGCTTATGCTCTCTCAGTTTCAGAAACAACAACTTTAGATGGTTCAGATGTTCAGATTTGCCCTTACTATAGACCAGGATATCATCAAAGTACACCACAATGAACTGACCTATGAAAGGCCTTAAGACTTCAGTCATAAGTCTCATGAATGTACTAGGGGCATTGGAGAGACCAAATGGCATCACCAGCCATTCATAGAGCCCATGCTTGGTTTTAAATGCTGTTTTCCACTCATCCCCCTCCCTGATTCTCACCTGGTGGTAACCTTGCCTAAGATCTATCTTGGAGAATAGACTGGCTCCACTTAACTCATCCAACATGTCATCCAGCCTTGGGATGGGGAACCTGTACTTGACAGTGATATTGTTAATGGCCCTGCTGTCAATACACATTCTCCATGAACCATCCTTCGTAGGAACTAGGAGGGCAGGCACTGCACAAGGACTCAAAGATTCCCTGACAAATCCCTTTGACATCAGCTCCTCCACCTGCCTCTGCAACTCTTGGGTGGACTTGGGGTCACTCATGTATGCTGGCCTGTTAGGTAGCATGGCACCTGGAATGAGGTCTATCTGGTGCTCTATGCCCCTTAGGGGGGGAAGTCCTGATGGTAGTTCTTCTGGAAATACATCCTCATGCTCACTGATCAGCTCCTTTACCTCTGGGGGAACCTCAACTGGTTCCTCAACCTGTTTGGATAAGAGGAAATATACAGGTTGTTCTTGTTCCACCTCTCTGAGCATGGCTGCCTCTGTGAGGAAAAGAACCTCCTTGGATCCACTGGTACTAGGACTACCATAGTCCCTAGTGTTTGGGGGTAAAGGGGTCAGGACTATCCTTTGATTCCCATGTCTAAAAGTGTACACATTGCTCTTCCCTTTATGCAAGGCATCTTTATCAAACTACCATGGTCTGCCCAGCAGTAAATGGCATGCATCCATAGGCACTACATCACAAGTCACCTCATCCTTGTAGGTGCCTCCAATAGAGAAGGACACTAAACATTGTTGATCAACCCTTACTTCAGCACCCTTGTTCAGCCATCTGAGTTTGTAAGGGTTGGGGTGGGGTTTGGTCTCCAAGTCAAGCTTGTTAACCAAGGTAACTGAGGCCACATTGGTGCAACTTCCCCCATCTATGATCACATTACAAACCCTCCCTTGAATAGTACACCTGCTCCTAAAGATTAGAGATCTATGGTCTTCTTCTAGGGGTTGATGCTGAGAGTGCATAACCCTCCAAAGAACAAGGTTGTGACCAGTGTCTGGTGGGGCTACTACCAAAGGGGCATCACCTTCCTCTTCCTGTTCTCCTGTTCCCTCCTCCTGCTCATACTCAATGAGCCCTTCCTTCTCCCATCCCATGACTTCCACTGCTGTCAAGGCTCTTCTTGAGGGACAGTCTCTCTTAAAGTGGCCATAACCTTGACATTGATAACATTTTCTCTTCTCTTCTGAAAGGGTGAGGGTAGGTTGCTGACTTACAGGTGCCTTACCCTTGTCCAAGGGGTTCCTATTAAAAGTTATGGGAGTCCTAGGACCCTCCCCAATTCTGACCCCAGCATAAGGTTTAGTTATAGCAGGTTTGGTGAAAGACTTGGTTGTTTCCTTCCCCATTTTCTCAACCCTAAGGGATAGGTTCACCACATCCTCAAAGGACCATAGGGGCTGCATCCTAACCTTGTTAGCAATGCCTGGGATTAGGCCTTCTAGGAATCTAGCAATCCTTTGTTCAGGTTTCTCAGTGATGTCACATTGAAGGGTAAGCTGCTCAAACTCTCTCAGATAAGACTCAACAGATTTTTCATTCTGTTTTAGTTTAGACAGCTTGATGAACAAATCCTGAGTATAGTCCTTAGCAACAAACTTGTTTAACATTTTTTTCTTCAACTTAGACCAGGATTTGATGGGTTCCTTACCCTCCCTAGCCCTTAGACTCTTCATGGTTTCATACCACAGGGAAGCATACCCTTTCAATTTCAGAATAGCTACTTTAAAGGCTTTAGCATCATTGTATCCTTTGCATTCAAAGACTCTCTCTATATCCCTAAGCCATTCTAACAAATCATCAGGATTTAAGCTACCAGAAAACTCAGGAATGTCTACCTTGAGGTGTTTATCAGTGAGGCCATGTCCTGAAGCTCTGCTCCTTGTGGATTCATCTGAGTCTGAAGGTTCCTCCTCTTCAGGTGGTCTGACCCTGCCTCCTGGTGGACCTAGGCCTCTCCCAAGACCTCTGCCTCTTCCTCCAGCAAATATTTGGTTGCCTATCACCTGATCCAAGGCTCTGGTTAGGGTGGTTACAACCTCAGCCAGGCCCTCCATCCTTGCTTCTACTCCTGCCAATCTCTCTTCACTCATTGGGCTATTTTTGTAGTTTTGAATGTAGTTTGGTTAAATGAACTCACAGTAGATATAAACCTTAGCTCTGATAACCAATTTGAAACACCAAACTAGGGGCTAAGACAAGAATAGAAACACACAACACAAGACAAGGACAAGATAGATAAAACCCTGTATTCAGGACTACCAAGACAAGCACAGATAGTTCTAAATGCAGTGAATCCCAAGCTAAACTCACCCACTAAGACAAGCACAAGTGAATGACCCTAACGCAGGCCAACAAACTAAGACTAGCACAAGTTTGTTGAGGGTTGAGAGCTAACCAAGGCTGGCACAGGTTAACAAAGAAAGAGTGAAAACTCTGGTTTTTATCATTCAGCCTTCTGAGTTTCTTTCAAGGCAAAAGGCTCTTTATATAGAGCATTACAAAAGATCCTCACCATCCAACATAAGACTACATCTAAGGGCTTAAAGGACCCTTGAAATAACAACAAACGAGATACAAAAGTCTACTAGTAAGACGAGCAAAACAGACTGCAACAACTTCAAAAAAAGCAACTGAAAAGTAAGTTTGTCTCCTTTCCTGAAATGGCATTGTTTGAGCAGTTTTCTTTGGGGTTGTTTTGGTTGTCTGGTGCTTCAAATGGAACCTTGAGAGGGACTTCTAAGCTCCTTCCAACGTCCTTATTAATACTACTAAGGGTCACACAAAATTAAGATGCCTTTGTTCATCCATTGGTCTTGAAACCAGCCTGGCTCTCAAAGTGACTGATTAACTTGTGGGCTGTTTTACTTGAACTTCCAAGGATAATTTGGAAAAGTTATCCTGGAATTTTTTGTAGCTAAGGACCTCAACTAGATGGGAAAAGAAGTTGGAGCCCTTGCTTGGACAATTGCTGTAGGATATGAGGCCTGGAACTGGTACTTGTGTCTGTGGAATCCTTCTGGTTGTTGTTGATTTGGGACCTTGTTACTCTGGTTGGCATGGCTTGTGTGGGTGTTGTTGTTGCTTGATCATGAGCCTTTGATGGTGTCATAACTTGATTGTGTGTTGCTTGGACATAGTTACCTTTTGTTGCTTTTGAAAACTTAGTTGTTTGGACTTGATCTGCCTTAGACTGAACATGGGTGTCTTTGTTGGTTGTTGTCTGAACTGGCTTGCCAAATGAGGTTGCTCCCCTAGCTCCTGCTTCAGCGTCTTTATCAGACAGGGAAAAGCTCGGGAAGGAACGCAGCAATAGTTGCGCCTCTTCCAAAGGTCGCAGCTCTTGCTGCGCTCTTTCCCTAGCAGTGTTTCACCTAAATTTGAAAGTTGGTTACAAGTTCGTTACTTGTGGGCCCAAGTCCTATGCGCCTCTTCTCCGACTTCTATTTTTCATGCTGTGGTTATTTTTCAAGACCCGTGCCTCGGCCGGTTTCAGAACCATCTCGTCACCTCAGCAGAGACTCAGCTTTCTGGATATACAATCCGTGGGCCCATTTTTATCCTCAAGAAATTTGTTCATCACAACCGAACAGATTCTCATAACGATATATTCCTGACAGAATCCTCCATATATCAATTTTCAACACGTGTTTCCCCAACGAGAGTTCGCTTGAAGACAGAGACAGGCAGATCTCACATCCAACAGCTGGCAAGCCTTGTTACGCACCTTATCCCCAGCGGCTGGCGAGCCTCATTACGCATCATATCCCCAGCGGCAGGCGAGCCTCATTACGCGCCATATTCAGACGGCTGGCGAGCCTCACATCGCAACCTCAAGTCCAAGTAAAAAGATGCTCAAGTATGACTTCCTCTTATGGCTGGCGAGCATTCGTACGTAATCTAAAGTACTTTAAACGACCCTCCTCGACAGTCGACAGACTTTAAAATGTTCCTGACGACAGGTCCTTGGTTCTGACCCCTTGAACCGCCTCGCATTGCCATAGTCGCCAGGTTGTAATATTCGATTGACCTATTGGCTATACTTTCATTTTTGCCTTATCAAAGCCTCAGTCAAAGTAGGAGCTCTGTATATACCTCGAATCTACACCTTCCACCAACCACCTTTTGCCAACCTTCCGTCTAGTGATAGCTTAAACATTTTAGTCTACCCCATGGTCGTCATCAACGTGTCGATACGGTCGTTTTGACAGTCCTTAGAGTCATTTTGGACTCCGATGACCGCTTCATTTTCTATACCCTTGGTTCCAAGCCATTCTAAACTTCAAACTCAGCGGTACAAACCTGATAAGGGTAAAGTCGCGTCACCTTAATCAAAGTAATCCTAATTCACTACTAACTAATAGTCAGCGGTAAGTAAGGTATCAAATCCACAGGGAGGCGGTAGTATTCTAATCTGTTAAATTAGGTTCGTCTCTTATAGTAACAATCTCGTGGGTTTAAGATTTGTGTTCCTAAACTAATAGCAAACAATAATAATAAAAGGTGAAATCAATAAGATTAAAAGTCTAGGGTCTCACGTTCACTAGGATTATTGTTCAGAGGTAAGGGTGTAATCAACTATCATGCAATAAAGTTATCTAAGGTCACAAGATCGGTCGATTCAATTATGCCCTTTAGATCTACAATTTAACATGCGATCGCTATCATTAAACGAGTTCTATTCAATTATCGGAGCCTATCTTAGTCTTAACCCGGTCGGTATTAAGCAACTAGATTTAAAACGATAATCAAACGATAACCATGCTATTGCAATTATTCAATTAATTAGTCTATCCCTTCTAACAATCCTAGATCCCCTTTCAACCCTAGAAAAGAATTTAGCTCCTCATAACGATATTAATAACAACGATAATAAATAAAGTAAACATGATTAACAACAATGAAAGGATTGACAAAGAATAATTAAAGAACTAGAAGGTAACTAATTGAATAACGAAGAAAGATTATAGAATACCGATCACAAGCTTGAACTAAAAACAATAGTCGTGATGAATCAATCCCTTAGTCAAGGCAAATCAAACTCTAGTTTTTCTAATACTACAGCGTACCTATTATGAAAAGCAGTTTGTTGGAGCCAGTGTCCTCCGCAGTTAGTGCAATACCATAAATAAATCTCTATAGGTTCACAGGGTATACTTTGTATTGTAATCAGTTGATTAACGTTTATCGATAACGGTTGGCTTGCTAGATAAGTTTGACGTTATTGTCATACAGATGGCGGTGATCAACTGGTCCCTAAAAGTCACACCTAGAGGATGTGTTTGAGAGATGTGATTATTTGAGAAAATAATCATATTGATGCCATATTATATGACTAAAAGGTTAGTCAGTGTATTTGACTAAAAGGTTAGTCAATGTGATGATGAGACGATTATTTAATAACAATTAAATAATATAAGCTGAGACGAATTAAAAGTAATTCCCCCCGTAAATTTTAAAACTTCAACTGTTGTATTTATTAGCATATCTATTAATGTAAGCGTAGCGAATTAAAATGTAATTCGTAATTGATATACATGTTATTGAATTAGCAATTATAATTATACGGATATTATAATAACGTATTATTATACGATTGTCCTATTAGATGTTGTCAGACCGGTATTAATGTATCGACTACAAAATGTTGTATGGACATATTAATACATGACAACACAAATGACATTTATAATAATAATACACATTATATATTAAAGCGAATTTAACCGAAATAAAGTCCAGATTCACTCTGGAATTTTCGGTCCATTAGTGGTTAATTAGAGGAGAAAATATCTCCCCTAATAACCACATGTGTGCCGTGAGAAAGCAATAAGAAGGAGAAAAATTTAGGTTTTTTCTTCTAACCCTAACTAATTCTCACTTGTGCCTCCATCTCTACACATCACAAAATTAAAAAGTTAACAGTAACTTTTCACAAAACATTCTAGCAAATTCGAGGGCATTTCTCATTCTATATTGGGTGCTACGATTAGGAGATATCATCATTTTGATATTGTTCTTAGGCCTTTAAAGCAAGGACTAAAGGTTATTTCTAATCTCTCGCTTATTATGCATTTTCGTTTATGACTATTAATCATATAATCATAATTTCATTATAATCCTGAATGATTTAAAGGGAAGTATACGGATATTTTTCCCACAGAGTTTTCCTTTTATAATAAAAATCTAATTAACTAGGTTAAACTACTTTAGGAAATCCGAAAGCCGTCAAATACTAGGCTGCTCGATCGAGCAAAGGTGAATCTGCTCGATCGATCGAGCAAAGGTGATGTTGGTCGATAGAGCAACCTTCAAATGGCATGTTTCTTCGTTTTTCTTCATTTCTTCTTCACCGCTCTCGATTTCCGTGCCTAACCTTCTACGATATGACTCCGCCATGCTCCATACCAACTCAAAAAGCTTCCAAATGCATCAAATCTGCAATAAGACATAATTGAAGCGGTAGAATCGATATTCTAGTTAAAATAGCATAGAAACAAGCAAGGAAAGACAATAAATCGAGTCTTATGTATCTAAGGGAAGCATAAAATATGTAAATAAATAGTGATCATCAAACTCCCCCAAACCAATCCTTTGCTTGTCCCTAAGCAAAGCACTCAACACTATACAAGGACAAACATACAAATGGTGAAGAAAAAACTCAAAGCTAATGTTAATGCACATACAAATCCCAAGCTATCCATATTTATAACAAAGTAATGACCAAGTTGTACCAATAAAACAAATTTAAAGACACGGGAAAGTAGAAAACGCAGCTCATGTTCCAAGATTTTACACGATACCGTAGTATAGACAAAAACCAAATACCTTTCAATTTTGCAAGGCTCAATTTGTCGGATTCTCGCGGATTCACTCATGCACTCATAAGTTTATGTAAGGGTGAGTTTTTGAAAGATAGATATAAATAGAAACACTCACTCAACTTATGAAGCATGCATGCATTCTAATGTGATAGTAATTTTCCCAACTAATACGCATTCGCTATTAAACAAAAGTACATGAATCAAGACAATAAGGGAGGCTAATGGGCGAAGGTATAGAAGTGGATTGTGCTAAGGCACGTATGGGAATGTGGGGCTAAGACCGGTAGTCGCAGCGACACCTACCAAAAATATTCTACAAGACTAGGACAAACCAATACCCGACTAAAGAAATCATCTTAAACTTTGACAACACAAGAGAGATATCGATATTGCTCTCTAAAAATGTATTAGACTCTAGTATTCCCTTTCATTATCCCTTGAACAATTTAATGAAGCAACATATATTTTTTCTTTTTCTTTTTCTTCTTCTTTTCTTTTTTTTTTTTTTTCTTCTTGCTTTTTTTTCATATCTGATCGGGCCTGTCGCAAGCCCTGGTCAAAGATAATTACCCAGACTAGGCTAATAACAAATTAATGTAATTAGGGAAGTAGGGGTCGATCCTCATGGAGATGGTGTTTCCTATAGAATGTGAAATGTCTTGCAATTGGGTCTTATCTAACGAATATCTGGGTTTTGGGGTTTTGATTTCTAAACAAATAAAAAGCATAAATGAAAACAAGATAAAAGCAAACCAAAACGAAAACAATAAAGCAGATGATGAATTAACAATGATAAAAAGAATCTAGGGAAGTAGGTTCACACATGTAGATTAACATATTGATGAAATTGGATTTAGGACATGCAAATAATTCATTGTGAGTTCGTAAGAATGATGTGTTCATTACAATCATAGATCAGATGGTCTAGCAGGCTTTTAGGCAATTTACTAGGTCTTAATCTACCATGTCATGCCTTGTCTATTCAATTCACGTATCTCTACTTTGGAAAAGAATTCCATTCTAGTCAATGATTTTGATCAGGAATCGTTAACTATTTTTATAGTCCAAACATGCATAGACACAATGTTTTAAAAGCACAATTTCTTTTATCCAATTATCATCTTTTAATCAACCTACATGGCTATCCTACACCCTAGAAAAAACGACTACTCACTCATGGTGATGTTTATATCTAAGATGATGTTAATAATAATGATAGTCCATAGACCTTAATTAGACTCCTCTAATTATTTACTAAATTACTTATTAATTTAGTTTATAATGATCTATGTAACATGCATGCAAATATAAAGACATTTATATAAAAGAAGAAATTTCCCTCACATTGATAATGGACTTTATATGGGCAACAACAAAACTCCTTCTTGTTTGTTCTTGCGCTATAAATATGGATGAACACAACATCATCTTAGATATAAACATCACCATGAGTGAGTAGTCGTTTTTCTAGGGTGTAGGGTAGCCATGTAGGTTGATTAAAAGATGATAATTGGATAAAAGAAATTGTGCTTTTAAAACATTGTGTCTATGCATGTTTGGACTATAACGATAGTTAACGATTCCTAATCAAAATCATTGACTAAAATGGAATTCTTTTCCAAAGTAGAGATATGTGAATTGAATAGACAAAGCATGACATGGTTGATTAAGACCTAGTAAATTGCCTAAAAGCCTGCTAGACCATCTGATCTATGATTGTAATGAACACATCATTCTTACGAACTCACAATGAATTATTTGCATGTTCTAAATCCAATTTCATCAATATGTTAATCTACATGTGTGAACCTACTTCCCTAGATTCTTTTTATCATTGTTAATTCATCACCTGCTTTATTGTTTTCGTTTTGATTTGCTTTTATTTTGTTTTCATTTATGCTTTTTATTAGTTTAGAAATCAAAACCCCAAAACCCAGATACTCGTTAGATAAGACCCAATTGCAAGACATTTCACATTCTATAGGAAACACCATCTCCATGAGGATCGACCCCTACTTCCCTAATTACATTAATTTGTTATTAGCCTAGTCTGGGTAATTATCTTTGACCAGGGCTTGCGACAGGCCCGATCAGATATGAAAAAAAAGCAAGAAGAAAAAAAAAAAAAAAGAAAAGAAGAAGAAAAAGAAAAAGAAAAAATATATGTTGCTTCATTAAATTGTTCAAGGGATAATGAAAGGGAATACTAGAGTCTAATACATTTTTAGAGAGCAATATCGATATCTCTCTTGTGTTGTCAAAGTTTAAGATGATTTCTTTAGTCGGGTATTGGTTTGTCCTAGTCTTGTAGAATATTTTTGGTAGGTGTCGCTGCGACTACCGGTCTTAGCCCCACATTCCCATACGTGCCTTAGCACAATCCACTTCTATACCTTCGCCCATTAGCCTCCCTTATTGTCTTGATTCATGTACTTTTGTTTAATAGCGAATGCGTATTAGTTGGGAAAATTACTATCACATTAGAATGCATGCATGCTTCATAAGTTGAGTGAGTGTTTCTATTTATATCTATCTTTCAAAAACTCACCCTTACATAAACTTATGAGTGCATGAGTGAATCCGCGAGAATCCGACAAATTGAGCCTTGCAAAATTGAAAGGTATTTGGTTTTTGTCTATACTACGGTATCGTGTAAAATCTTGGAACATGAGCTGCGTTTTCTACTTTCCCGTGTCTTTAAATTTGTTTTATTGGTACAACTTGGTCATTACTTTGTTATAAATATGGATAGCTTGGGATTTGTATGTGCATTAACATTAGCTTTGAGTTTTTTCTTCACCATTTGTATGTTTGTCCTTGTATAGTGTTGAGTGCTTTGCTTAGGGACAAGCAAAGGATTGGTTTGGGGGAGTTTGATGATCACTATTTATTTACATATTTTATGCTTCCCTTAGATACATAAGACTCGATTTATTGTCTTTCCTTGCTTGTTTCTATGCTATTTTAACTAGAATATCGATTCTACCGCTTCAATTATGTCTTATTGCAGATTTGATGCATTTGGAAGCTTTTTGAGTTGGTATGGAGCATGGCGGAGTCATATCGTAGAAGGTTAGGCACGGAAATCGAGAGCGGTGAAGAAGAAATGAAGAAAAACGAAGAAACATGCCATTTGAAGGTTGCTCTATCGACCAACATCACCTTTGCTCGATCGATCGAGCAGATTCACCTTTGCTCGATCGAGCAGCCTAGTATTTGACGGCTTTCGGATTTCCTAAAGTAGTTTAACCTAGTTAATTAGATTTTTATTATAAAAGGAAAACTCTGTGGGAAAAATATCCGTATACTTCCCTTTAAATCATTCAGGATTATAATGAAATTATGATTATATGATTAATAGTCATAAACGAAAATGCATAATAAGCGAGAGATTAGAAATAACCTTTAGTCCTTGCTTTAAAGGCCTAAGAACAATATCAAAATGATGATATCTCCTAATCGTAGCACCCAATATAGAATGAGAAATGCCCTCGAATTTGCTAGAATGTTTTGTGAAAAGTTACTGTTAACTTTTTAATTTTGTGATGTGTAGAGATGGAGGCACAAGTGAGAATTAGTTAGGGTTAGAAGAAAAAACCTAAATTTTTCTCCTTCTTATTGCTTTCTCACGGCACACATGTGGTTATTAGGGGAGATATTTTCTCCTCTAATTAACCACTAATGGACCGAAAATTCCAGAGTGAATCTGGACTTTATTTCGGTTAAATTCGCTTTAATATATAATGTGTATTATTATTATAAATGTCATTTGTGTTGTCATGTATTAATATGTCCATACAACATTTTGTAGTCGATACATTAATACCGGTCTGACAACATCTAATATGACAATCGTATAATATATACGTTAATTATAATTATCCGTATAATTATAATTTGCTAATTCAATATAACATTTTATATTCAATTACGAATTAACATTTTAATTCGCATAAGCTTACATTATATATATGCTAATTAAATACAACAGTTTATATTTAATTACGAATTACTTTTAATTCGTCTCAGCTTATATTATTTAATCGTTATTAAATAATCGTCTCATCATCACATTGACTAACCTTTTAGTCAAATACACTGACTAACCTTTTTAGTCATATAATAGGGCATCAATATGATTATTTTCTCAAATAATCACATCTCTCAAACACATCCTTTAGGTGTGACTTTTAGGGACCAGTTGATCACCGCCATCTGTATGACAATAACGTCAAACTTATCTAGCAAGCCAACCGTTATTGATGAACGTTAATCAACTGATTATAATACAAAGTATACCCTGTGAACCTATAGAGATTTATTTATGTTATTGCACTAACTGTGGAGGACACTAGCTCCAACAAACTCGTCTTTCATAATTAGGTACGCTTTAGTATTAGAAACTAGAGTTTTATTTGCCTTGCTAATGGATTGATTCATCAAGACTATTGTTTTTTAGTTCAAGCTTGTAATCGGTACTCTTTAATCTTCCTTTGTTATTCAATTAGTTACCTTCTAGTTCTTTATTTATTCTTTGTTAATCCTTTCATTATTGTTAATCATGTTTACTTTATCTTTTATCGCTGTTATTAATATTGTTATGAGTAGTTAAATTCTTATCTAGGGTGGAAAGGGGATCTAGGATTGTTAGAAGGGATAGACTAATTAATTGAATTGCAATAGCATGGTTATCGTTTGATTATCGTTTTAAATCTAGTTGCTTAATTACCGACCGGGTTAAGACTAAGATAGGCTACGATAGTTGAATAGAACTCGTTTAATGATAGCGATCGCATGTTAAATTGTAGATCTAAAGGGCATAATTGAATCGACCGATCTTGTGACCTTAGATAACTTTATTGCATGATAGTTGATTACACCCTTACCTCTGAACAATAATCCTAGTGAACGTGAGACCCTAGACTTTTAATCTTATTGATTTCACCTTTTATTATTATTGTTTGCTATTAGTTTAGGAACACAAATCTTAAACCCACGAGATTGTTACTATAAGAGACGAACCTAATTTAACAGATTAGAATACTACCGCCTCCCTGTGGATTTGATACCTTACTTACCGCTGACTATTAGTTAGTAGTGAATTAGGATTACTTTGATTAAGGTGACGCGACTTTACCCTTATCAGGTTTGTACCGCTGAGTTTGAAGTTTAGAATGGCTTGGAACCAAGGGTATAGAAAATGAAGCGGTCATCGGAGTCCAAAATGACTCTAAGGACTGTCAAAACGACCGTATCGACACGTTGATGACGACCATGGGGTAGACTAAAATGTTTAAGCTATCACTAGACGGAAGGTTGGCAAAAGGTGGTTGGTGGAAGGTGTAGATTCGAGGTATATACAGAGCTCCTACTTTGACTGAGGCTTTGATAAGGCAAAAATGAAAGTATAGCCAATAGGTCAATCGAATATTACAACCTGGCGACTATGGCAATGCGAGGCGGTTCAAGGGGTCAGAACCAAGGACCTGTCGTCAGGAACATTTTAAAGTCTGTCGACTGTCGAGGAGGGTCGTTTAAAGTACTTTAGATTACGTACGAATGCTCGCCAGCCATAAGAGGAAGTCATACTTGAGCATCTTTTTACTTGGACTTGAGGTTGCGATGTGAGGCTCGCCAGCCGTCTGAATATGGCGCGTAATGAGGCTCGCCTGCCGCTGGGGATATGATGCGTAATGAGGCTCGCCAGCCGCTGGGGATAAGGTGCGTAACAAGGCTTGCCAGCTGTTGGATGTGAGATCTGCCTGTCTCTGTCTTCAAGCGAACTCTCGTTGGGGAAACACGTGTTGAAAATTGATATATGGAGGATTCTGTCAGGAATATATCGTTATGAGAATCTGTTCGGTTGTGATGAACAAATTTCTTGAGGATAAAAATGGGCCCACGGATTGTATATCCAGAAAGCTGAGTCTCTGCTGAGGTGACGAGATGGTTCTGAAACCGGCCGAGGCACGGGTCTTGAAAAATAACCACAGCATGAAAAATAGAAGTCGGAGAAGAGGCGCATAGGACTTGGGCCCACAAGTAACGAACTTGTAACCAACTTTCAAATTTAGGTGAAACACTGCTAGGGAAAGAGCGCAGCAAGAGCTGCGACCTTTGGAAGAGGCGCAACTATTGCTGCGTTCCTTCCCGAGCTTTTCCCTGTCTGATAAAGACGCTGAAGCAGGAGCTAGGGGAGCAACCTCATTTGGCAAGCCAGTTCAGACAACAACCAACAAAGACACCCATGTTCAGTCTAAGGCAGATCAAGTCCAAACAACTAAGTTTTCAAAAGCAACAAAAGGTAACCATGTCCAAGCAACACACAATCAAGTTATGACACCATCAAAGGCTCATGATCAAGCAACAACAACACCCACACAAGCCATGCCAACCAGAGTAACAAGGTCCCAAATCAACAACAACCAGAAGGATTCCACAGACACAAGTACCAGTTCCAGGCCTCATATCCTACAGCAATTGTCCAAGCAAGGGCTCCAACTTCTTTTCCCATCTAGTTGAGGTCCTTAGCTACAAAAAAGTCCAGGATAAGTTTTCCAAATTATCCTTGGAAGTTCAAGTAAAACAGCCCACAAGTTAATCAGTCACTTTGAGAGCCAGGCTGGTTTCAAGACCAATGGATGAACAAAGGCATCTTACTTTTGTGTGACCCTTAGTAGTATTAATAAGGACGTTGGAAGGAGCTTAGAAGTCCCTCTCAAGGTTCCATTTGAAGCACCAGACAGCCAAAACAACCCCAAAGAAAACTGCTCAAACAAATGCCATTTCAGGAAAGGAGACAAACTTACTTTTCAGTTGCTTTTTTTCTGAAGTTGTGCAGTCTGTTTTGCTCGTCTTACTAGTAGACTTTTGTATCTCATTTGTTGTTATTTCAAGGGTCCTTTAAGCCCTTAGATGTAGTCTTATGTTGGATGGTGAGGATCTTTTGTAATGCTCTATATAAAGAGCCTTTTGCCTTGAAAGAAACTGAGAATGTTGAATGATTAAAACCAGAGTTTCCACTCTTTCTTTGTTAACCTGTGCTAGTCTTGGTTAGCTCTCAACCCTCAACAAACTTGTGCTAGTCTTAGTTTGTTGGCCTGAGTTAGAGTCATTCACTTGTGCTAGTCTTAGTGGGTGAGTTTAGCTTGGGATTCACTGCATTTAGAACTATCTGTGCTTGTCTTGGTAGTCCTGAATACAGGGTTTTATCTATCTTGTCCTTGTCTTGTGTTGTGTGTTTCTATTCTTGTCTTAGCCCCTAGTTTGGTGTTTCAAATTGGTTATCAGAGCTAAGGTTTATTTCTACTGTGAGTTCATTTAACCAAACTACATTCAAAACTACAAAAATAGCCCAATGAGTGAAGAGAGATTGGCAGGAGTAGAAGCAAGGATGGAGGGCCTGGCTGAGGTTGTAACCACCCTAACCAGAGCCTTGGATCAGGTGATAGGCAACCAAATATTTGCTGGAGGAAGAGGCAGAGGTCGTGGGAGAGGCCTAGGTCCACCAGGAGGCAGGGTCAGACCACCTGAAGAGGAGGAACCTTCAGACTCAGATGAATCCACAAGGAGCAGAGCTTCAGGGCATGGCCTCACTGATAAACACCTCAAGGTAGACATTCCTGAGTTTTCTGGTAGCTTAAATCCTGATGATTTGTTAGAATGGCTTAGGGATATAGAGAGAGTCTTTGAATACAAAGGATACAATGATGCTAAAGCCTTTAAAGTAGCTATTCTGAAATTGAAAGGGTATGCTTCCCTGTGGTATGAAACCATGAAGAGTCTAAGGGCTAGGGAGGGTAAGGAACCCATCAAATCCTGGTCTAAGTTGAAGAAAAAAATGTTAAACAAGTTTGTTGCTAAGGACTATACTCAGGATTTGTTCATCAAGCTGTCTAAACTAAAACAGAATGAAAAATCTGTTGAGTCTTATCTGAGAGAGTTTGAGCAGCTTACCCTTCAATGTGACATCACTGAGAAACCTGAACAAAGGATTGCTAGATTCCTAGAAGGCCTAATCCCAGGCATTGCTAACAAGGTTAGGATGCAGCCCCTATGGTCCTTTGAGGATGTGGTGAACCTATCCCTTAGGGTTGAGAAAATGGGGAAGGAAACAACCAAGTCTTTCACCAAACCTGCTATAACTAAACCTTATGCTGGGGTCAGAATTGGGGAGAGTCCTAGGACTCCCATAACTTTTAATAGGAACCCCTTGGACAAAGGTAAGGCACCTGTAAGTCAGCAACCTACCCTCACCCCTTCAGAAGAGAAGAGAAAATGTTATCAATGTCAAGGTTATGGCCACTTTAAGAGAGATTGTCCCTCAAGAAGAGCCTTGACAGCAGTGGAAGTCATGGAATGGGAGAAGGAAGGGCTCATTGAGTATGAGCAGGAGGAGGGAACAGGAGAACAGGAAGAGGAAGGTGATGCCCCTTTGGTAGTAGCCCCACCAGACACTGGTCACAACCTTGTTCTTTGGAGGGTTATGCACTCTCAGCATCAACCCCTAGAAGAAGACCAGAGATCTCTAATCTTTAGGAGCAGGTGTACTATTCAAGGGAGGGTTTGTAATGTGATCATAGATGGGGGAAGTTGCACCAATGTGGCCTCAGTTACCTTGGTTAACAAGCTTGACTTGGAGACCAAACCCCACCCCAACCCTTACAAACTCAGATGGCTGAACAAGGGTGCTGAAGTAAGGGTTGATCAACAATGTTTAGTGTCCTTCTCTATTGGAGGCACCTACAAGGATGAGGTGACTTGTGATGTAGTGCCTATGGATGCATGCCATTTACTGCTGGGCAGACCATGGGAGTTTGATAAAGATGCCTTGCATAAAGGGAAGAGCAATGTGTACACTTTTAGACATGGGAATCAAAGGATAGTCCTGACACCTTTACCCCCAAACACTAGGGACTATGGTAGTCCTAGTACCAGTGGATCCAAGGAGGTTCTTTTCCTCACAGAGGCAGCCATGCTCAGAGAGGTGGAACAAGAACAACCTGTATATTTCCTCTTATCCAAACAGGTTGAGGAACCAGTTGAGGTGCCCCCAGAGGTAAAGGAGCTGATCAGTGAGCATGAGGATGTATTTCCAGAAGAACTACCATCAGGACTTCCCCCCCTAAGGGGCATAGAGCACCAGATAGACCTCATTCCAGGTGCCATGCTACCTAACAGGCCAGCATACAGGAGTGACCCCAAATCCACCCAAGAGTTGCAAAGGCAGGTGGAGGAGCTGATGTCAAAAGGATTTGTCAGGGAATCTTTGAGTCCTTGTGCAGTGCCTGCCCTCTTAGTTCCTAAGAAGGATGGTTCATGGAGAATGTGTATTGACAGCAGGGCCATTAACAATATCACTGTCAAGTACAGGTTCCCCATCCCAAGGCTGGATGACATGTTGGATGAGTTAAGTGGAGCCAGTCTATTCTCCAAGATAGATATTAGGCAAGGTTACCACCAGGTGAGAATCAGGGAGGGGGATGAGTGGAAAACAGCATTTAAAACCAAGCATGGGCTCTATGAATGGCTGGTGATGCCATTTGGTCTCTCCAATGCCCCTAGTACATTCATGAGACTTATGACTGAAGTCTTAAGGCCTTTCATAGGTCAGTTCATTGTGGGGTACTTTGATGATATCCTGGTCTATAGTAAGGGCAAATCTGAACATCTGAACCATCTAAAGTTGTTGTTTCTGAAACTGAGAGAGCATAAGCTCTTTGGGAAAATGGAGAAGTGTACTTTCATGGCTGAGGAGGGTAAATTCTTGGGGTATGTCATCTCTGCCAAGGGCATATCTGTGGATCAGGAGAAGATTGCAGCCATCAAGTCTTGGCCTATTCCCAAGAACATCACTGAGGTTAGGGGTTTTCATGGCCTAGCCTCCTTCTATAGGAGGTTCATACAGGGGTTCAGCACTATCATGGTGCCTGTAACAGAAGGGATGAAGAAGGGTGAGTTCAAGTGGACTGAACAGGCACAAGCAGCCTTTGAGCTCATCAAAAAGAAGCTTTGTGAGGCACCTATACTAGCTCTACCTGATTTTGATCAGCTATTCGAAGTAGAGTGTGATGCACGTGGGGTAGGGATTGGAGCAGTACTCATCCAAGGAAGGAATCCTGTGGCCTTCTTCAGTGAGAAGCTCAATGGGGCTAAGCTCAATTACTCCACATATGACAAGGAGTTTTATGCCTTAGTGAGAGCCCTCATGTACTGGAGCCATTACCTTAAACCCAAGCCTTTTGTACTTCACTCTGATCATGAGGCCTTGAAATACATAAATGGCCAACACAAGCTCAGTGCAAGACATGCAAAATGGGTTGAATACCTTCAGTCCTTC
>JAIUZE010012079.1:0-28918 GCA_022085475.1 Heliosperma pusillum | reverse complement strand
AGTTTTCCTTCGCTTAATTAGGAAGTCAGTGAATCCTTCTTTCTCACTTTGGGTAAGAACCTCTAGATTATGTTTGTTGACTTGGGTTTCAGCATTATCTGCATATTGTTTGGTGAACTCAATTGCAGCATCATCCCAGGTTGTTATCTTCTTGTGACTTAAAGAGTAGAACCACTGCTTAGAAATGGTGTCGAGAGATGAAGGAAAGATCCTTAGGAACATCTCAAGTTTGATGCCTTTGATAGACATATAATTTTTGAAAGCACGAATGTGATTCAAAGGGTTCTCATGCCCCTTGAACTTCGGGATGTCTGTCATGTTGAAGTTGGTTGGCAATTGCGCATCCACCGCTTCATACTTACAGTTATTCTCCTTATAAATGTCTTCCCCCTTAAGGTACATTAGTTGCACCTCCAAGTATTGGAGGGGCTTTTCAGCTTCGGTAGGAACCTTCTTGGGATTGAGTTTTGGTTGTCTCACAAAAAGTGGAAAGTCACCACGCACACTGTGAGGAATATACGGAGGAGGAAGCCTAGTTTCTATGGCAACAATTCGATCTTCAATGGTATTGAGGCGAGCATAAGTTTGGTCGTGACTTGCTTGGAGGTGGATGAGCGCAACTAGGATTTGATCATTACCATTCTGGTTTGGTGAATGCATATTTGATTGACTAGCTCTTGGCATCTTGGAAGCTAAGCAAGAGAACGACGACGAATCAGAACACGATCGACCAATCTGGCACACTTACTCGAAAAGGCTCGACTTGTGAAGTGGGAGCGTGCCACTCTGTTTAAGTGAGTTTTAAAAATGACTAGTTTGGAAATGTTTATCCTATACAACCGTAGTGTGGTTGTAAGAGTGTTGACTCAAAGTGGAGAAATGATTTTGACTAGACACTTGGACAGAGTTTTAACTCATTTCGCGCTACTTTAGGCCACCTTTGAAAATGCTTTATAGTTTTAGAAAGGATTTTGTGTTGAAAAGTTTGTCATGGTTTTATTTAAAATGGTGACCACGTATGAGTTATACACATTTATACAGGCATAATAACGGTATGCTGAGTGCATTTAAAAGGGTTTTGGCTTAAAGAGTGGGTTGCCATACCAAGCAATCAAACCCAAGGTCTGTGGAGAGCTCCACGCCAAGCATGAGTAAGGCCGGTTCGTAGTCCACTTCCTCGAGTAGTGAAAGCCTTTGGTGCTAACATGAGTACACACCATGGTATGGTTGATGTCAATCGTTATCCATCCTTAGGCCCAGATAAGAATTTGGACCGTCCAGACATGACGATTGGTCGAAAGGGTTGGGTTAGGCCTAGGAAGGACGAATAAAACAACCTTGGTAGGTCGAGTAATGAAAACCGACACGTATTCAAGTTTAACCTTGGGTAACATGTAAGTGTATAATCCCCAGAAGAGTCGCCAAACTGTGATACACGGATTCACAATCCATTCTAAACTGTGGTGCATGGGGAACCACAGATGGAGAAACGAGGGACAAGCGTAGAAATACGCAGCTATGGAGTCGCCACCAACTTTTTTGGGAAGTTGGAATCGTTCGAATACTTCATGTCATGTCAAGACACAAAGTAATGACATGAACACTAAGAACTCGTTACCCTTAGTATTGTATGTCTAGAATGACTCTCGTGGATGCCAATAAACACGCGTGCTAACAGAGATATGGAGTAAGGGGTGAGGGTACGTATTAGGAAGTTATTTAATCGAACACCTAATCCCGCCCGTCTCGATAGCGGCCTCTACTAATGATTAGGGAAACTCTTTTGTATTTAATATGTAGTCGGTTATATGCATGCTATGCAACATCCACAATTTAACCCTAGCACGTGAACTTAGACTATGTCGGTGAACATGTAATTTAACATTCAACTATGTCGAAATAAGATTTGAGATTGTTTGCATGTGAAAGGCAAATAAATCATACAATACAATGATTACAGAAAGTTATAAAAGAATTACAGAGATTACAACGGAATCCCGAATCTATGTCGGAAATATACTCAAAAGAAAAATTTAAAGAAAAGAAAGAATTAAAAGATTAAAAGACGGATTAGCAGTGATACTAGAATTAATAGTCGATAAATTAGTAATTAAGGCTACGTCAAGAAGATAAAGGAAGTTCAGTGACATAATCCAACCCAGAACAGGCACGACAACTGGTGCGCCCTCTGGAAGAGGCACAACAACCCATGCGTCTAATCTTGAGTTGGGTTATGGTTGTGAAGTCAGAATCGCAATCAGTTAATGTTCTTTTGTGTTTGTGGTTAATTAGGATTCTAAGACTCGAGTGAAAGTGATTTAGTTAATTAAATTAGAAGACTTAAACCCACTAATATCGACTATTAGGGATCTACGTCAAGGATTAACACCAAAATAAAAGACTATGATAAAAGACGGCTTATTATACAAAGAAAAGACTAATTAAAGGACGTTTTGAAAATGTTTTAACATAATTCCGACATGAATCTTACATTAGATGAAATAAATAAAATATGAATAAAAGACAGGATTTTACACCCTCAAACTTACATGTTGACGAAACGAGATATGAACTAAAGTTACGTTTTAGCGATAGCGCGACTCGAATGTAAAGAAAGTGCCATCGTAAGAGGATTAAAATCGATTGAATAATTTATTAGTTAAATTGATTAGTTGTGTAGTGTTCAAATTAGTCGATCATGCAAACGTGACAGGTACCGAGAAGGATCCGAGCTTACGTGGTCGATTGATCAAACACGTAGATGGCAAAATGCTTAGAGCAAGGTGTAGAATGCAAAGAGAGAAGAGAAGGGGCGGAACACTCGCGTGCTTAAAAGTGAGCACATACCTCTCCTTTTATAGGGAGAAAATCTGACGAGTTTTGGAATAACTCGAACACGGAAATAAATCTAGAAAATATTCCAAAAACAGGCAAAACAAGCCGGGGAAGAGGCGCAACAGGCACTGCGTCATTTCCAAGCAGTTTCCTACTTTGGAAGAAAGATTTCCGCGTTTCAATTATGGAATTGCGGTAGATTTCGAATTCTTTCTAAATACAATACGGATATATTTTACCTAGAAAGATAAGTTTTTTTAATATGAAAATATCCGGAATATTCCCGAGCGTTCAGAATGGGTTTTAAAAGACGGTTTATTGGAAAATGAAGCGGGTTTTGACCCGGACTCCAAATAAACTCTAATGACTGTCAAAACGATCGTATCGGCACGTAGATGACGACCAAGGGGGTAGACACAAGTATTTGAGATATCACTTGACGATAAACTTATGAAATGCCATAAATCGTTTCGTATACCAAACATGCGGCCCAATCATCACTGTTTGGTTGGCGGAAGGTGTAGAACTGGGGTATCTACAATTTCTTATATTTAACTCTGAAAATTTCACCTTTGACGACAATTAATATGATTAGGAGCCATAACCGAAATTCTGGAAAATCGTCTTAAAAAAGGTTAAAAGTTTCAATCTTTTATTAGCTTGAAATAAGGAGGATGGTGAGAGGATTCCGAAACATTAAATGGAATTGAATTCCGTTAAGAAACGAAGTAGTTATGTACGTCTTAGATTAGATCTAAAAGATTTCTAAAAAATGGGTTTTATAAAAAGTTGGAGGAATATGATATTTTATGGTATGAAAAGGGTGAGGAGAATGAAAGGAGAAGAATGATGTAAAAATCTTGAAGTTTCGTTGAGAAACGGAGAAATGACATCCGTCTTAAGGTTTCTGAGTTATGAAGGTTTCATGGAGTTTTTGGTGTTGTTGAAGGTGAAGATGTACGCTTAAATTTTAGAAAGGGATGTGGAGATTTTTAGTGGGTTTGTTATGAGAAGGTGGGTAGTAATAAGGCCAATATTCAAGGTGGGGTTTTACCCTCTTAGATTTTCGAGTAGAGTCCGATTATGGGCTCATAAGGGACTGAAATACGACGTTTTCTACCCAACTAAACTAAATTCAACTTAACATTAATTTAAAATTACGAAATCATAAAGTATGGATGTAAAATATTTTCACCAATAAAAGTAGAAGAAAATTTTATAAAAGTAACGACTATAGAAATACCCATTATTATAAAATCGAGGGTGCTACAACATAAATCAAAGTATTATCCGAAACGGAAGTATAAACTCAATTGGAATTAAACCGGATATTAAAATGCCTTGCCAACCTCGTCATCAAACCACCATAGCAATGTATTAAAAACCTCTTTGAGAACAGATCATTTTCAACGACCGACAAACAATCATTTAAGGCACATTAAAAGTGAAAGTAAAGTTCCCTTGCACATTCAAGTAAGATTCTAGGTAAGTCAAGTGAAGCTCGATCATCGCCCCCAGGACCCGCCTAGAAATAATCGTGCTAATAACAAATCGGTAAGAATACCTAAGAACCAGCTACTGAAAAAAAAGGGTGGAACAATTACAATAATGGTCAAACGACCTACCAGATATCGTTATACCTCGATGTCTCAACTCCAAATACCCTCGCAAATTTCCCCAAACTTATACTCCATGGTTCATTCTGTAGCCAAAAACCCTACTAAGTAATGTCTTCATTTTTATACATTCTTAAACTACTAAGAAACACAAGGGTAAGGATTGATAAGTAAGTTCATTCATCTTAAACATGGTCAACAATTCCATAGATTCAAAGAAAGATCGTGTTTGTCCAGCAATTCCTAGAGTCTCTAGAGTACTTTGACAAACAAATATAGTTGACAATACCTTCTTAGCAAAGAGGGAGGTAAAAATTGCCCTTTGATTATCGCTTTGAAACACTATCTCAAGGAAGCCATAAAGTCCCAAAATCTCTAGAACTTCTTCATGCTCCGCCTCTTGTACTCCTTCTTGAGCGTTGGAGGTGCTCCCTCGATGCCTTTTTGACCTTTTTGGTGTGATTATTTTCTTATCCTTAGCTCCTAGTTCTTGTCAAGGTTGAATTTTTGATGATGACTCTGTAACACCCTGCCACGCACGGAGCCTTTAAGCAAGGCCTTACGAATGTGGAGAGGTGCTACGCCTCGGTTTCCCGAGGGTAGGATGTATCAAACGAAATCTCAGAGAAACAGAAAGTCATTAAAATTTACTTGCATAAATGTATAATGTCCAAAATAGAACACAACATCGGTCGAGTGCAAAATAAAACAACTCATCTAGAATCGGCTAACTAATCCCCATCGCGTCCAAACCCATCGTCATAGTCCCATGTCCTCATCGAATCAAATCAACGGTATCTACTACAACCCTACTCGCGATACTCCAGAAATCTTGTATGGGTAAATAATGAAGACATCAATAAAAAATCATCACGAACATCAGGTGCTATCGAGTAGCGCACCCAAATCACCACCATGTTCAGGGCACACCGTAGACACCATGGGCCCTAGCGCAGTAGGTAACCCCCATACCCATGTCATAACCACGTGCACTGTCTCTTCCATGGTGGGACCATGAAGAGCGACCCCTAGAGTCTATGAAGCCGGTTCCAACAACCGATCCATATAAATAACCACTCGAACACCAATATATCGCATTCAGAATAATCATCTGAATCATAGACACATTCCACAACATGCAATCAAAATCAATCATCTATACACTAGCTGAGTAGGATTCACCTACCTTTTTGCGTTCCAAGCAATCATCAACATATAGCGATTTAAACACATTAAGCACATCCAATGGAGTCAAATAGCACATCAAGTCAAGTTAAACAAATAGAAGGAGGACAACGTCATTTCATCGAACACCTTGCCTATATTAAAAATAATGATACCATCACCACTGATTCCCACTTACGCTAGTCAAATATTTATAGCCCACTATAATACGACTCTAGAAAACACAAAAGGAAGGTCCAACAACTAAAACGGAAAGTCATGAATCTTGAAAAATAATAAGACAAGGGAGATAAGAGGCTCACCAAGGATTAAGATAGGAAGAAAAGTCCGACCCAAATCTAGAGATTCCATAACCACAAGACACAAAGATGAAGATTTGAGAGAGTTTTAGAGAGAGGTTAATGTATAGAGATTATGGGAAATGGTAGAATAAAGAAATAACAACAATAAACCTTCAATAAAATAACCTAAAACTGATTTGCGGACAAGTTGAAGTCGACACTAACTCGATCAAGTTACGGACACTCGGTCAAGTGGCTAGGTGGTGACTTATCACTCTCAACTTCAAGGACACATGACGGCTCGATGGAGTTGTTACAGTTTTCGACTGAGTTCACGACTTACTCAATTAAGTTACCTTCCAATTCGATCGAGTACATCTCCTACTCGGTCGAGTTACCACAACCCTCGACCGAGCAGAAACGACACTTGGTCGAGTGAAAGTTCACTCGACCGGTGACTAATACTCTTTGAATATCCCCAACTAAGGACAAATCCGAATACTACCGACGCAGGGTTCACCGAAAATATGAGTATTACAGACTCAAGATTTTCTCTCTTGCTTTCTTCAAACTTTGAAAAAATAGAACCCGCTAACCTTAATAAAGCCTTAACAAGCTTAGTTGATGAATAAACTCAGCTTAAGTCAAACCCAACAACAAAACCCCCAATGTTCAATTTTCTCAAGCCCTAGGTTGTAACTTGTTGATTTTTGATTATTTGTGTTGTTTTGGAAGTTAAAAGTTGGGTTAAATGTGATTTGAAAGTATCAAAGTTTCAATTTTCATCAAATAAGGGAGATTTTGATAGAGTATTGAAGGTATTTGACGTTAGGTTATAAAGTTTGAGAGAGAGATTGAGAAAGAGTGAGTATTTTGTGTTTCTAAAAGAAGAAGCGGAATGAGGAAAGTTTGGAAGGTCGAGCAGGTTTATGTTTTCGTGCCTTGCTCAATACGTGCAGATTGAGGGACAGCCCATGTGGATAGAACACCAAAAGCTAGTATTTTTCTCTAGCTGGCCCGCGCAGTTTCCGGGGTTATCTGTTCGGATCCTTTTGTAATCTGGCCGGTTCGGACTAGTGCTCATGCTCTTCTTCCTGAGCTAATATACATACTTCCCCCACACTTCTTTTGTACAATAAGGAGCAGAAAAAAACATTACCATTCCTCTCTTGCTCTCTTGCTCTCATGCTTAAACAATAGCATAACTAAATGCAATTGAATACAACTTAAATACAATTTAAACTAATTTGTATTTTAAGAGATATAGTGCAACAAAATTTATTGCATTGTGACTCATTTTGCTCTAGTAGAACAGTTCATGAGACTGTCTAAGTAAACTCCTCAAATGAATGCCATTTAGAAGAAGACAATGACATTCTTAAGCTTTCATTATAGCAAGCCTGACTTTCAAGCGTGACAGATCTTTTTCTACTCATGCAAATCCTTTGATTCTTGAGTCATTGGAAAGTTTATGGTCTTAGCTAAAGGGAGGATTTTGATTCATGGTCATGCCTTCCCTAGATCTCCATATATGGAGTAAGCAATGAGGCTGCTATAGAATGTTGTCAGGGTTGCTAAAAATGACCTATCAGGACTCAAAGTGGAATAACTCCAAACGTGCTCAAGTTTTAAGGATGATTCTGCTTGGAGGTGAAAGCTAACATCTTTAGCTTTCATTGGACCTATCATGGGCATGCTAAGGTCATCTGAGCTACGAGATATGATTTTTGGAAGTTTCTGCTACTGCACAGGAAAACTACTGGACCTTCAATTCGGACCTATGCTTAGTCAAAGTTCTATATCTCATGTTCTAGGAATTATATTTGCATTATTCCAAATGTCCAAGATAGATAACTCATTTAGCTTTCATATGATACCTTGATGGCACCCTAACTCTTTTGGAGCTAAGAGTTATCCTATATACAAGATGGTTCAGATTCTATGATAAGTTCCTGAAGTCTGTTGGGGCACTTGTTTTTAGTAAAGTCTTTGTGTCCTTCTAAATGGCATTCATTTGAGAAGTTTACTTAGATAGTCTCATGGACTGTTCTACTAGAGCAAAATGAGTCAGAATGCAACAAATTTTGTTGCAAACTCCCCTTGTTGAAACAAATTTGTCCTCAAATTTCGTGGTGAGGGCAAAAACTCCAGATCCTCCTATATGCATTAAGCTATTTTACTTTAGACCCATGATGCTCTATCCCCAATAATCTGAACTTCAAGTGTTCCCCTCCGGGATCAAATATTAAAACAAAGTGCCTTGGTACTAGAAGTATAGACAAGTCAGGATTGAGAGATCCTTGCGTGCACTCAACACTCTCATTACCAAGCACAAGCAGCTCATACACATAAATTTCTACACCCAAAGGACGGCCAACACTCCTAAAATATGCAATAACACCCCCTTGATTCATGCTACTTCCCAATTGCATCATACAAGTCATTCTTGGCTTACCTTCAATTAAAACTCCACCAATCTCATGACTAGAAGGTGACACTACCATTCCATTAACTTGAGAGCATTTTAAACAAGTAGTAGCATGAGCAACAATAACATTCTTTTCCAAAACCAACATGTAACAATTAGAAAAAAAGGAGGAATAACTTGGTTCATTGCTAATTCATTACTCAATCTGAAGTTTGAGGGCATTACCATTAGCAACTTAGGACTTGATAACAACATGCTAGACTCCTCAACCTTTAAACAAGCGAGTCCCAAACATCCCAAATCCATAGAACACAACCATTTCATCCCATTGGATTGATTATAATTGTTAAACCTCAACACATCATTCCACCAAGTAAACAAGTATATACCACCAACTGAACTTATCATTAACCTTAGCAACATGTAGAAATGAAAGTGAAGATCTGGTTTGTAACAAGTTATACCTTTCAAGATGTTGGTTTTGAACTCAGGACATCAAGAAATGTAATAGGCTTTAATTTGCACCTTTGAGCCTGAAACAAGGCAGGAACATTTTCCTTGTTTATTCTTCCTTGAACCCAAACCAAATTCACCATATACCTAGGCCAATATTGCTCCAACTTCAAGGTTGAAGGTTGGTGCAACCTTTGATTCATGTAAAGCTCCAAAGGACTCGTGTAGGCGCTTGAACATGTCCCTTGAACAACAACATCCCGTTCCTCTGTTGCACCATAGACCGTGACCCTGTTGGTGTCATCTTGTTCTTCTTTTTTGTGAGTTGAAGGAACATTACTTGAATCTTTCTCCTTGTAAGGATGGACCTCCATGGACTTAGGCTCATAGGAGTTCAAATACTCCTTTATTTTTAGATTCATTTTTGACACAAGCACCTCTAACTTCTCCTTGGACTTTCTCTCATGTTCCTCCTGATATCATCTATGAAGATCTTCTTCTTGGCAAATTTTTTTTTGTCTTCTTCCCCTTGGAATGCTATACAAATCAGTTGCATACAACATATGCATCTTGGCTTCAACTCCTTCTCTTAAGGCTTCCAATTTCTCCATGGTCTCTTCTAAGGAGCTAGGATTGGAACCTTGATTCCTTAACTCATCCACACGACCTGCCATGGTGCTGACATGTCGAGTTAGAGCGTTAACCCCCTTCTCCAATCCAGCAAGCCTCACATCACTCATGGTTATTTTTTGTGTTTTTGATGTAGGTAGGTAAATGAACTCACAAACGAAAGCTCTGATAACAAATTGACCTTAAATATATTCTAGGCCGTTTTAAGTAGACTTCCACGATTTATTAGGGAAACTTATCCTGGGGTTTTATCTTGCTAATGGACTTAACTTGATGGGAAAAGAAGTTGGAGGCCTTGAATGGATAGGTGCGTCATGATATCTGGCCTGAACCTGGACCTGGTCTGGACTATTTTCTGAGGGGTTGTAGTTGCTCTGGTTGTTCTTGCTGTTGAGGTACTTGCTTGTGTAGGGACTTGTTCTTGTTTGAAGGGTGGGTTTATGGGAGGTAGTGAAACCCATGTTCCTGCTGTGGGACTCTTGTTTGGGTGTATTGGAAGTATTCAACTCTGTGTTCCTGCTGTGGGACTGCTCTGTGTTCCTGCTGAGGGATCCAATCATGTTGCATAATTCCTGTTATAGAACGACACACTCATGGACTCACTCTTCTTGCAAATTGAGGGGATCACTTGAAACTATTTGACGTTGTACAAATGCATTTAGAAGGACACAAAGACTTTGCTGAAAAAAAGTGCCCCAACAGACTTCAGGAACTTATCATAGAATCTGACCCATCTTGTATATAGGATAACTCTTAGCTCCCAAAGAGTTAGGGTGCCATCAAGGCATCATATGAAAGCTAAATGAGTTAGCTATCTTTGACATTTGGAATAATGCAAATATAATTCCTAGAACTTGAGATATAGAACTTTGACTAAGCATAACTCTGAGTTGAAGGTCCAGTAGTTTTCCTGTGCAGTAGCAAGAACTTCTAAAAATCATATCTCCTAGCTCAGATGGCCTAAGCATTCCCATGATAGGTCCAATTAAAGCTAAAGATGTTAGATTTCACCTCTAAGAAGAATCATCCTTAAAAATTGAGCACGTTATGAGTTATTCCATTTTGAGTCTCGATAGGTCACTTTCAGCAACCCGGACAACATTCTATAGCAGCCTCATTGCTTACTCCATATCTAGAGATCTAGGGAAGGCATGACCATGAATCAAAATCTTCCCTTTAGCTAAGACCATAAAATTTCAAATGAGTCAAGAATTAAAGGATTTGCATGAGTAGAAAAAGATCTGTCACGCTTGAAAGTCATGCTTGGTATAATGAAAGCTTCAGAATGTCATTGTCTTCTTCTAGGTGGCAATCATTTGAGGAGTTTACTTAGACAGTCTCATAGAATGTTCTACTAGAGCAAAATGAGTCACAATGCAACAAATGTTGTTGCATATAGTATGTAAAAGTGATGGTTTAGGGAGGACTCCACCAAACTCCATTCTCAATTAGCTAATTGTCAAGGTTGAAGGGCAGGGACACGGCTTACATGGTCCATTAGCCTTAACAAAAAGTCAAATGATTGAACAAAACTTTAATTGAGTTGCAACAGAGAATTAGGAGCCTCTCCCTCATTCAACATGAATCTCATACCCTCATTTCTTTGATAAAATCTTGTTGGCATGTCAATACCCACATAGGTATTTACTATTCCCTCAAATTTGCTTTGACACAAAATGTTCACTTCCTCTTGAACTTCCTCCATGGGATAAACATCCTCATTAACATTAGCATTTTTCAAAATTTAACCACAAGGACGTTCAAATCCCACCTCTTCATTCATACCATCCAACACTTAATGTTTTCCAAATAGAGTAATCTCTATTTCGTCAAGTTCTTGACTACAAGTTAGAGTTTTGACTTCACTCATTTATACAGAAATCTCAAACTTTTCAAGACTAATAGGTGGAAGCTTGGCAATAGGCTCAACCATCTCCATTATTCCTAATGATCTCTTCTTTATCAAGATATTCTTCATGAATTTGGCTAAACCGACACATGAGTGACAAGCTCCGTGAAAGGGACGGATACTTCAAGGTTCTTAACTATCTCCATCAAGTTTTTGAGTTGGTTATCCATTTTCGGTTTGGCATGTCTACTAGGGAAAGGCAACCTAATCACAATAGGCTCCTCCCCTCTCTATTCTTCTCTTTGGTTCTTTGCTCTTTCAAATGTTCACTTGTGGTTAGATCAACAACCTTGTCACTTTTAGTCTACGTCTCATCTCTCTTCGGCGCTTCATTTACCACCCTTTTCTTCTTAGCATTTACCTCAATATCACTCTTTTCAATTGGTACCGTAGGTCTCTAATAAATCTGACTGCATTGTAATATGACATTTGTAGTTACATGCTTGTGTTGAGGGTTACCTTGGAGAGGTAATGTCCTTTATTGCCTTTGAGAGCTACTTGAAGCAAGTTGAGATATTTGGATCTTAAGCATTTTGTTGCGTGAAAGGGTGTTATTGATGGTGATATCCTTTGCTTGACTCTCCTTTTGCATTTGTGAGAAGAACTCTTGTTGACTTCGTTGCATTTGGAGCACCACATTTCTAAGATCAAAAGGCTTCTCATGGTTTTGCCTTTGAGATGGTGTGTGTGAATTGTTGGTTTTGGTTGTAGTAGGGTTCCGATTGATTTGAGAAACCATGTAGGTTGTTGGAGTGATTGGGAAAAAGTCTTTGAAAGGCTTGTTGGTTTTGATTCCTCAATGGCGGAGGAACAAAAGCTTGAGTTTGAATGTTTCGACTTTCAATTTGTAAAATAGGTTGGGATGGAAATTGGTGATTTCGTTGGAATATACAGGGAATTAGTCCCTAGTTTCGAACCCGTGACCTCCAAAACAAAATAACAAATGCTTTACCACTACACACCCTTTTCTAGTAATTATACAATGCTACAATAAATTGGGCATATATTTTTCAGTGGGGTTTTAATGGAACCATATGAACCCCCATTGAAAACGCCTCTAATGTTACATAATACTTGTTTGGCCCAAAATTTACATTTTTACACTTGGTGAAGTGGCATTATATTATTGGCCGAATGAGTGGGACATGGATTGCAAAGGTGGCATGAATGGGTCAACTAAAGCACGGTATAGAGCACGTGAAGATAAGAAAGTAATGGGAAAATTGGCTGCACAAATTAAGCTAAATAATATGGCTTATTTAGTATACGAGGGAAGTTGGTTATGGAAGTCAAAGTGAGCATTAAAAAATGTGTTATGTAAACAAGTTAATTCACCACCTCCTACTTAGATGGGGCAGTTGCTACAAATTAGGAGCAGAATCTGGAGGAGTGAGAGGAGCAGAAACCTTAGGGTATAACATCTATATAAGGATCACAAGTACATTGACAAAGGGGCATTCAACTCATCACTCACCATATCTATTACTCACATACTCATCATACTCCATAACCATTATTCATTCTCAACTACCCATAAACACTATAAAACTCAACAAATGCACCTGACTTCTGGGAGAGGATCCAGCAGAAATTTTGGCAGAGGCTCCAACAGAAATGTTCCTGCAGAATTCTTACTTTACGCTTTTAGTTACACCAGAATGTGTCTTAAGGAATTATAGTACATACTTGGTGGGATTCCGACTCCCCCCGCGGGTTTTCCCGCATTGGGTTTCCGGGTCACCAATCTCTTGTGTCCATATTCTTTTTCTTCACACTTATACTTGCTTTTATCGTTACATTATTATTCAACTCGTTACTATAGACGATCACTTTAAGCCACAACCTTAAATTAACTACGCGATAAATTTTTACCAAAACAGTTTGGCACTCACCTAGGGTAAAGTGATCATTTTATATAGCCAAATCAAGCAATAAGAAGTACGTCTGTCAGCATGTCTGGATCCAGCCAGAATCCTGTCCAGCACTATTGGAGCACCTATCCAGTCTTCTGGAGGAAGACCGCTTCAACCTTTAGAAGGGCAGATACCTAGGCCATTATGTCACTCTCCAAGCCGCCACAGATACCTAGGCCAAGATGCCAGGTCGATTTGCCAAGATCCACCAAGGAGGGTAGTCCCAACATAGGTGAAACTATGGCCAAAGCCCAAATCCAGTAGGAGCCGTCAAGGAAAGCCTCAAGGAAAGCAGGAACTCCTCCATCATATCCGATACAGATAATGATCAACGGGATTGACACCATATGCCAGGCAGTGCAAAGCTTGAAGGAGGATAACCAGAACCTCAGGGCCCAGATCGCGACAGTAGCCCAAGCCAAATCTGCACCCAACCCGACATCTCTTGCAGCTACGGAGTCAGTAGCTGGTGTAGGGCCATTCCGACTAATTCCATCAGAGTTACTCACCAGGCTGGATATTGAAGGCGTGGTACCAAGTGCATCCGTTGAGCCACATGGGCTTGGAGCTCTATCATTCGACAGATCAACACACTTGCAGCAAACCCTAGGTAACGCTTTGTCTAGTAGTCTGGTTGGGTCTGACTTTGAATCTTTTGCAGGAACACCTACCCAGTAGACACCAGGATGGCTACCTGGATCCATCGACAACACAGTCATTCCACCAGGCAGTCAACTCTCTGGGGAACATGGAAAGGAAGCACGTCTATCCGGCAGACACCAGGATGGTAACTAGGATTATAGTCAATGCTACTCCACTTTCCAGTTAGCCCGACAACCAACTCCCTGAAAGAGCCTTGTCAGGAGGTACTCCCTTTGGTTACTTTCAGCTTGTTTCTAATCCTCTTTCAGGAGTAGATAACATGATGGAACGACTGTACAAGGAGCTAAGGGACCTGATTAACAAAATACCAGGCGTGAGGAGGCCCTTAGAGAAAATAACACGAGACAGCTACCTCATTCGTGGATGCCATAGTCCTTATCAGTGTTCCCAAAGGATGCGTACCACCTGCCATGACGCTCTGCGAAGGCACCGCAAACCCCCTTGACCACATCAAGTAGTACAAGCTGAAAAGGATGGTGGTGACAGCAACATGATCCTTAAAAGAAGCCTGGATGTGCAAGGGATTCAGATCAATGTTATCTGGAGCAGCCTTGCAGTGGTTCGTCAGCCTGCCCAACCGAAGTATCGCATATTTTGCCGACTTGGTCAACGCCTTCGACCAATAGTTCGCCAGCAACCAGAAACCATAAAATCAGACCAGCGACCTTTATCGGATAGTGCAAGGGTTTGACGAATCCACCTGTGATTTCTTGAACATGTTCAACAAGTAAAACGTTGCGATCCCTCGACGTGACATAGAAACCACTATAGAAGCTTTCCGCCAGGGACTCCATCAGGATTCAGATTTGTACAAAGACCTAACTAAGTACCCAATGTTTTACCTTTGAGGATGTAAAAACAAAGGCACTTGCTGCTGTCTGACTGGAAGCGGATTTTGGATCTAGGTGAACCACCTATGAGTTAGAGCATATATCCAGAAAGGCCCCAGTAGAAAAAATCAACTGAAGATCCAAGCCTTACACCACGATGGTGAACAAAGTCTCTGGGGGTACAGATTTAAAGAGCTAAAGGTTCGAGTGGATGGAGGAGCACGAAAAGGCATCAGGAAGCTGAAGCATTATCTCATCACTCCACCAATCTTATAAAAAACCAGAGCCAGGAGACCCTTTGTTCCTATACCAAACGCGACAGAAGCAACAGTCAGTGTTGTGCTAGTGCAAAAACAAGAGAAAGCCCAGCATCCAGTATACTATGTTAGTAAGTCTCTGCTGCCTGCAGTGACCAGGTACACATCACTTGAAATACTTGTTATTGCGCTTGTTACAGCATCTTATAAACTACGTCCTTAATTTGAATCCCATACTACTTCTGTTGTAACCAACTACCCCATGAAAACCATCCCATACTAATTTGAAGCGCTTGTTATGACCCTTTGTTCCTATACCCTTTGTTCGTTCACCTGAGTGGTTACGACCTAAAGTTCTTGCCTCGTACCGTCATAAAATCTCAGGCTGTAGCAGACTTTATATCTGACTTCAGCCCTACCTTCCAGACTCAGATAGAAAAAGATATCCTCACCCTAAAGGAGGACAAAGGCGAATAGGTGTGGGTGCCGAATATGGATGGCGCCTCTAACATGAGGGAAGCCGAAGTAGGTCTTGTCCTAAGATCACCTTTGTGAGACCTCATAACAACGAAGTATAATACGAGGCCTTGATTTAGGGCCTCCAGCTAGCCATGGATATGAAAATCAGGCACATTGAGGTCTACAAAGACTCGTATCTTATAGTCAACCATGTGAATGACTCATATGCAGCTAGAGACTCTAAAATGATGGCTTATCTGGAGGTAGAAAAAGTCATGTCACTCAAGTTTGCAACATTCAAAATTAATGAAGTCCCTAGGGACCGGATTGTGGAGGCAGACTCCTTAGCCGCTATGGGGGCAACATTCAAACAAATTATAATCTCCACAATCCCCATTGTCCATGTGCTAGTGCCTTCTATATTGAAAAATGATCAAGATGAAAACACTGTGGACGAAGGTAAAACCCGCAGCTAGTGGCTGCAGGAAGCAGGTGTATTATGCAATGCAACCAATCAGGAGGAAACCCTCGATTGGAGGAAACCATATCAAGAATAGCTGCAAAACTACACATTACCACCTTATAAAAAAGAGGTAAGAGGTTTTAAGATGAAAGCGTCCAGATTTGTACTAATCGACGAAATTTTGTTCAAGAAATCCCTCCCTGGACCCTACCTAAGGTGCCTAGGCAAGGAAGAAGGCCATGCTATCTAGCATGATCTCCATAGTGGCGAATGTGGAAATCATGCACGGGATATGAGCCTGTCTAACAAAGCACTCAGATAAAGGTACTTCTGGCCAACGATGCGGAAGGACGTTATGGAGTACACAAAGAAGTGTGATGCCTACCAGAAAGATGCTGCAGTTAGTCACCAGCCATTAGAACCCCTGCATCCAGTGATATCCCCCAAGCCCTTCAAAAGGTGGGGAATGGATATCGTGGGTAAATTACCTAGAGCTCCAGGAAATAATGTCTTCATGTTAGCCATGACAGACTACTTCTTCAGGTGGATCGAGGTGGAAGCATTTCCCAAGGTGACAAAAAAGCAAGTTATATCCTTTATAAAAAAGAATATCATCTGCATATTCAATATTCCATCCGAAATAATATCTGACAACGCGTCCCAATTTATCCCCAAGAAGACAGAGGCATTTTGCACCAGATGAAATATCTCTTTGCTGATGTCTACCCCCAGAAACCCCCAATTAACCCAATGGCCAGGCGGAGTCTAGCATAAAATCATATGACAGCCTGAAAAATGTGAGGGTAAGAACCCTGCAGATGGGAGACCTAGTCCTCCGGAAGGTCCTCCAGAACACCAGGAACCAGCAACAAGGAAAATTTGCCTACAACTGAAAAAAGGCCGATATCAAATCAAAAGCATAGTGAAAAATGGGGCCTATCGACCCATTACAATGGAAGAGGAAATCATCCCTAAGCCATGGAACATCATCCACCTAAAGAAATATTACGTTTGATAAACAAAGCGACAGATAGGCACTCAGTCAGCCAGATACAAGTATGCCAGGATCGAGGTTCCTCAGAAAATTTCCCTCTTGAAGTACATTATGTTTTTCTAAGTGTCTCTTGTTCTTTCGCAGGAAAACTGTTTCTTCCATGAAACACCTTTCTTCTTTAAAAATGTGCAAAGCTTTTATAAGTATTTCTACATGCTAGAGAGAGTTACTTCTTGAAATAAGAATGCCAATAACTACTGAGCAACAAAATCGACAAGGTTGAAAAAGCTTTTCTGGTTCCTCAAATATTTAGTGTTTAATTCAAGGAAAAATTCCAAAATGTTTTGTCTTTTTTAAAAACCCGTTTAAATGGGCTGGTCTGGTAGAACTTGTATTACAGAAGGCGTGTGGCAATAGCTAAGTACATACGAACAGACAGACAAGGCTCCCGAAAACTTAGCACCCACGCAAGCGGGGCTACTATGATAAAGTGAGCGAGTTAAATCCCAGAGCCACCAGTCATACGATGCGGGCAAACAAACATCGAACAAAGTAAAACATGCACAACCGAATAAGATACACCGGAAATGGTACGATATCAAGGTAACAAAGCATCATTGGATGATAAAAACTATTCGCAAAATATGCTTTAAAGAAGGCCCGCAAGTACAAATGGAAATACGCCATAAATTCTTCCCTTGAACAAGACCAAAAACAAACAATTTGCAAACTATGTCTTGTTCCCTTGAACAAGGCTAAAAGTACAACATAAATTGTTCATAAAATAGCAAGAGTTTTTATGCCGCGCAGGGCCCACAAACTAACTAAGATCACTCCAGCATAACATGCTCCACCGAGCCTAAATTAGCACCGCCAGGGTCCTGCTCACCAGTAGACATGACAGCTAGAGCCTGCTCGACAGCAGCCTGGACTAGAGGAGCCTGCTCAGCAGTTGATAAGTGATATTTTGTACTAATTTATCCCCCGTTTTAGCTCGATTTCTACATGATTTATGCACTTTGTTAAGTGATTAACGAGCTAATATTGCTATTCTAGTTGTTTTGCGTGCTTTGTCTCATTTTATAGGAAATGAAGCGGTTTTGCTATATTTTCTTACTATTTGGAGTAAAGGCACTAGAATACGAGTTTTCAAGGAACCGATGATAGCAATTTCACAATTTGACTACGATTCCGCTACATCCTTCCTCGAGTGGACTTATCTTGGACTTTGACTTTGTTTCTCAAAGGAAAACATCAACCCAAGTCAAAGGAGGACTAGCCCAAGCCCAATTACGTGTTACATTGACCAAGACCAAGGCATAGGATTCCGTGCCCAAAGACGAAATTGGATGAGACGAAAAATCCATCAGGGTTACATACCCGATCGGATTACCACATACCCGATCGGGTATGTTTGCTGATGGACGTCTCTTGGCTCTTCTTCTACTAAGCTTTAATGGAGTGTTTTAAGGCTTTGTCTAGGGTATGAATTTGGACGAAATGCAGCAGCCATGCAGCCCTATAAAAGCCAAGGATCACAACACAATTTGGAGAACAACTTACAACTTACAACTCACAACTCACAACCTAGAATTACACAATTAGCATACACATTTACATACAAGTTTTTAGATTATAGTTTATGCAATTCTAGACTAGTTTTTTTACAGCAATTTCCTAGTACTTCTCTAGTGTTTCAATAAGCATTTGTCATTACATTGGGTTGGATATTTGTTCTTTATTTTCTTTCTTACATAATTTGCATTCCAAACTCGGTAATCTTCTATCCTTAATTTACTTATGCAATTTTCATCATCATGAACTTTAATCTCATTAGTCTTGTTTTCATATTATTGTTGTTAGGAAATCCACATAAAAGTAATCTAGTTAAAACCAAAATATCGTTTAGTATGTCATGTTTTATTTTGCCTAATCATATAATAATCATCATAGAATTCATCACTAGAATCATTATTAAGATAATCACCGTAATCATTGTAGTACTTTTATTTCGTAGTTCAATTTTGTTTATCATTTTCCTCTTAATTTACTTAATCACATAAATTAGATATAACATTGTAAGATTATCATTGTGTAAATACAATAAATAGAATTGTAATATTGAAATGATTTGCTAGTTAAAATGAATTAAAAGAAGAGTCGATACCAATAGAACCACCTAGTTTGTTTCTTCCTTTGGTTGTGTCAAATTCTATAACTTTGTTTAGTGGCCATAAACAATTGTTTGTATTAGTCAATTTCCGTCTTAGAAACGAGAGTTGGGATGGGAATTAGGACTACCAATAGGCGTTTAGTGACCTAACAAGGCTGAGAGGACGTTGGGACCCATTAAAAAGTCGGTACGAATCCGAGAGGAATATACCGCTACAAGGCTTAGACAATCGTAGTAATTCTAATGTTGGTACCAATAAAGCTTTTAAATCATTTGACATGAATTTCTCTTTCTCTATATCAATTTGATTAGATAGTTTATTTTACTGTTTTAGATAGTTTATTTTATCGTTTTAGTTAGTTTATTTTATCGTCCTTTTATTATCATTCTTAGATAGTTTACTTTATTGTCATTAGCTAGTTTATTAGTTTAGTTAGATAACTTTTTAATATTGTTATTTTAATTATCGTTCTTAGTTAGATTTAATTTTCGTCAGCTTTCTTTCCGTCAATTAGATTAGATTTATTTTTATTGCAATTTACATACTCGTCATTTAAATATCGTCATTACATACTTGTCATTTTCATTCATGTTAATAGTTTAGACAATCACCCCAAATGAATCGGACTTAAAGAAAATCACCCCATAGCAATTCATAGTTAACACGTACTCCCTGAGGTTCCCCCCTCACTTCCCTAATTACATTCCTTATGTTGTTAGCCTAAGTGTGGGTAATTATCTTTGCATCGGGCTCGCGACAAAGTCCGGTCAGCAGTAGACGAAACGGCTTGATCCCAATCATCAGAAACGCCCACCCTAAGCTCCTCCTCCTCCTCCTCAAGAAGAGTGTCATCCTCCTCCTCCTCCTCCTCCTCCTCATGAAAATCCATCTCGAAATCTGATAGTACATCCAAGTCAAGCTTCTAAGGCAAATACCTCTTGCATCCCGCGAACTAAGGCCAACTCCTCCATCGCCTGGGCCAGCTTCCCCTACATCTCAACCCAATTCTTTTTTCCTTCCTTCATCAAAGCCATAATCTCGCCCTTCTCAGTCTGGAGAAGCCCCATTCCGTCCTCCAGGTGAGAAATCTTTCCCACGAGGAACAATGACATCTCGAGAGACTGCAGAGACAAGCACATCAGATTAAAAGAGAAAACATGATAAAAAAAATAAGACACAGGAAGTACACATGGATGAAGGCTTACTTTTAAAAGAATGTTCAACAGCTTGCTTCGCAACATCCCTCACATGCCTCCTCTCCAGCACGGAACGAGGACCTGGAAGCAACAAATCACCTAGTTGGGGCCAATGATATATAGACTTGGATTTGCCAAAGTTGCCCGGGAACGAAGCATCGTCTCGAGCAGGACACCAGATCCAGACGACGGATGAAGGATTGCAAGAGGAGTAACCTCAATAGGAACGGACTTAGAACTCAGATCTGTTGCCGACCCCTTCCGTGGAGAGGACCTGGCAGAAGAAGTAGGGTCTGTTTACCATTTCCATTTTAGGGTATTTTATTGATTTCTTTATCTTTCTATATTGGGATTGTAATCTATGAGTAATTTGATCACCCAATGGGATAATTGTTCATTTGTGATTCACCAAATATAACCACAAATGGTCCCATATCATTTTCTTAAAAATTGTACCAAAAGTAATGGTAAACAAGTGATGGGACTAAGGAAGTATCTACTTTACCTACTCTTGCATCAACCACTTGGTTTATACTACCTCCCTTCAACTCTACTCTACCATATTCAATTTTGTAGACTATTCATATGTAAGTTTCTAATTGCAATTTTCTCTTGATTAATAATTGAAAATATACTCATGTGTGATCTTGTTTGATTCGTCTTTACGAGTACATTAAAAATATCTAACCTTTATAATTTTTGCAAATACGTAGCTAACGATATTTACCGCGTAAAACACGCGTTGACAAACGTGAAAAAGTAAAGTGGTAGAGTGGAGTTGAAGGGAGGAAGTACATGTTATTTAACTAAATGAATTACTCAATAAATTAGTGTTCTCTATTAACAAGAACATAATGTTGTAAATGACAATTTGTCTATTATTAACGATATATTTCCTATAAAAAGAATTCTAAGACCTCAGTCAGTCACCGAGAGATGAATGGATGATCATATATATTACAATATGGTACAACCAGCAAGCATAGGACAAATATTGAAAACGATAGAGCAGTTTCCAAAAACTAGGATACATTTGATGTAAGTCATACAGCTAACAAAAACATGTATCCGTGTGATTGACTTTTTTTATGAGGTCATCCTCTGAGTTTTCATATAAATTAATAGTGGATATATATTATTTGGATAATACAAATTTTACGTAGTAATATAAGTTTTGGTACGAAACCATTACAGATAGTTACGTTATTATTATACTTAATTAGTACCTTAACAACCGTAGAATTACTGATTATTTAGCACCGTATTTCGACATGAACCGAACACGGTGCACCGTGCACCGAATTATGGCGTGCCCGTAAATTGCTGACGTAATCAATCGATCAATAATGTGTGCTTGACGCTTGAAGCTGTTATTATGGCTTGATTACTTGGGATTGTGCTCCTTTTTACTACCTTGGCGCATAAATTGGACTCGAAATTACCATGGTTTCTAAGAAACTTGTTGACAATTTTATAAGCTGGTTTTGTTACCATTTTATCCCAAGCCTCGTCGGCTGCATCTTTATCGGTCATCTTTCTAAACACGTCGGTTGCCTCAACCCGGTTCAACTCCCATCCTTTCACGTCCTTGAGCCGGTATATTTTCTCCAATTGCCGGTCTGCCAATACACACGTGTTCTCTTTTATCTCATTTATTGCAATTTGGAGCTCTTGGACCTGACCGGATCGAAAATACTTGTCCAACTCCGGAACACCGATGGCCCGACGGATACCTCGGGTGTAATCTGTATTAGTAGGGTCAAATATTTCCCGCACTTCATTGACTAGTCCAGATTCTACCATTTTGTCAACCCTATGTGACACGAAATCATGTAGCACCGGAACAGCTACGTCCACCCAAAGAAAACAACAATCGTACTTGGAGTTAAAACCGAAATTCGGGTCCGTAATCAAAGATTCAATGTATGTATTGGATCCCCCAACAATGATTGGGAGCTTGTCCCTTTTAAGAATAGAGTCCACGGCATGTGTGGCCATGAGACAAAAATCCCTAGTGGTGAAATCAATATTATTAGGTTTTAATATGCTTATCAAGTGGTGAGGAATGCCACATTGTTCTTCCTCACTCATCTTGTTTGTCACTATGTCTAATGTAAACAGAAATTATAGGATCTTGATTATAACGATAATTACTGAAAGGTACTTACGTGGTGCAGCCATCAGATCTGATAATAAAGTTACTTGAGAAAGATAAATAATAAACCCTTATTGCTTTGCCTTCTCCTACCTTCCTTATTCTCTAATTCACTTTCTTTCTTGTGTGTTGGTGATATGAATGAATTAGGTTAAAGCACAAACAGGTGTACTTATATAGAGAGGTGGCAGGAGGGGCTTTATGGAATAAGTAGTCAGTTATGTAAATAGCCTGTAACTATTTACCATAATCTACTTAAACTAGGACTCCTAATAAAAACCCGAAACAATATATTTAACCATTATTTAATTAAGGCAACTAATATCAGTAATTAGGTCCACACAATAGAGAATTAAATAATATTAATATAATAATTCTTACATTCTCCCACTTGGACCATATTACTGATTAAAACATAATGTCACACTTAATTATAACATAAGGCGCGTAGACGGTTAAATAAACACATAATGGGTTTATCTTAATTACCCTGATTATCCCTGAACAACTGGTTGAGTCATGGCGGAGACACTACTATAAAAGAGAAGTGGTCCTTCCATGTACTACGGACCAATCACTTAGAATAATCAGTCTGTACAAGGAGCAAACATAATCCCCAAATAATGTCCTTGAGGAAAAGGACTAATTCTGTTAATCGTGCAACAATAATGTATACAATAACAATAATACGATACAGAAAAGTGTTCGGAAATCATCATCATAATAAAACATAAGTCGATTAATCAAAACATAAGTGTCATTATTACAAAGCACTAGCATGATCCAAACATAAACGAAAAAGCCTTAATGATTATCCTCCAGACCAATATCAATAGCATGCTTCATAAATGTCTTTGGAGGTAATCCCTTAGTTAAAGGATCTGCTATATTAGCACTAGTCATAATGTGCTCAATTGACACGGTGTTTTTTTCCGAACTTCCTCCTTAACTGACAAATATTTCATTTCCATGTGCTTTATTCCTTTAGAATACTTGTCATTCTTCGAAAAGAAGATCGATGCGGTATCATCACAATAAATTCTCAACGGCCTTGCATCATAATGCATAATGCTAAGCCCTGAAGGAGAATTCCGCAACCATAAAGCTTGAATAGTAGCCTCAAAGCACGCTACAAATTCAACTTCCATAGTGGATGAGACAATAATTGTTTGTTTAGCACTTTTCCAGGAGATTGCTCCCCCAGCTAAAACAAACACATAACCAAAAGTGCTTTTCCTTGAGTCCACGCATCCTCCAAAATCTGAGTCATCATATCCAATAACCCATTTCAGGATTGGACTGATATCGACCCAACATACCTACTGCAAAACTTATGTCAGGTCTTGTACAGACCTGCGCATACATAAAGCTTCCAACCAGAGATGCATAAGGAAAGTTTTTCATGGTATTTCGTTATAGCTCAATTTTAGAATACATACTTAAGTTGAACTTATCCCCTTTCTGAATAGGAACATCATTGGGATTACATTTTACCATGTTGAATCTTTCTAAAACTTTACTGATATAGACTTTCTGAGACAACCCTAATGTCCTTTGTGATCTGTCTCGAGATATTTCCACCCGGATCACATAGGACGCCTCTCCCATATCTTTCATCTCAAAGTTGTTTGATAGGAAATCTTTAGTTTGACGTAATAGTCCCAAATCACTGCTTGCTATAAGTATGTCATCGACATATAGGACCAAAAATGCAAACTTACTCCCACTGATCTTCAGGTATATACACTGATCAACAGTGTTTTCTTGAGACCCAAAGGAGGTAATGGTATTATGGAACTTAATATACCATTGTCGAGAAGCTGGCTTAAGTCCATAAATGGACTTCTTTAATATACAGACCTTGTCCTCTTTGTCATCAATAATGAAGCCTTCAGGCTGAGCCATGTAGACTTCTTCTTCCAAACTCCCATTCAAGAATGCCGTTTTCACATCCATTTGATGTAGCTCTAAATCAAAATGAGCTACAAAAGCTAAAATGATCCGTAATGAATCCTTCTTAGAAACTGGAGAGAAGATTTCATTATAATCAATGCCTTCTTTCTGATTAAAGCCTTTAGCTACCAGTCTGGCTTTATGTCGTTCAATATTACCCAAGGAGTCGCGCTTGGTCTTAAAGACCCACTTGCAGCCGACAGCCTTATGGCCTACTGGTAAATTGACCAACTCCCAGACCTCATTCTTAGCCATAGACTCCATCTCATCTTTCATGGCATTAATCCATTTATCGGAATCATCACAATTCATAGCTTGTGAAAACGTAACCGGATCATTATCAATACTAATGTCAAATTCACATTGTTGTAGATACACATAGTCATCTGAAGTAGTTGGCTTTCTAGGTCTTGTGGACCTTCTTAATACTATTTCAGGGGCTGTATCAACAACTTCAGTGGCAATGTTATCATTCGGGAGTGGAGGGTCATCAACGTTAGGTTCCACAATATTGACTGGGTCAACATTATCATTATGTGGAACATCATCAATTGAAATTGGGGGCAAGGAAGCTGGAATTGCCACCCTAACTTCATTGACTATGACATCCCTTACCTGATCACTCCCACTAACTTCGCCATTCTCAAGGAATTTGGCATTTCCGGTTTCTACAATTCTTGTTCTGTGTGTAGGACAGTAAAACCTATACCCTTTAGACTTTTCTGGATAACCGATAAAGAACCCACTAATGGTTCTTTGATCGAGTTTCCTTTCATGTGGATTATAAATGCGTGCCTCTGCTGGGCATCCCCATACATGCAAATGTTGAAGACTCGGTTTCCACCTTTCCACAGTTCAAATGGTGTCTTTGAAACTGCCTTACTGGGAACCCGGTTTCCAACATACACAGCAGTCATAAGGGCATGCATCCACAACTTCATGGGTAAGTTGGTATTACTCATCATTGTCCTTACATCCTCTAATAGGGTTCGATTACGCCTCTCAGCTACACCATTCATCCATGGAGAACCAGAAGTTGTGTACTGAGGGACAATACCCAAACTTTCATGGAGTTTTGCAAAGGGACCAGGATGTTGTCCTGATTCATCATATTTGCCATAATATTCACCACCTCTATCTAACCTTATGATTTTCACTTTCTTTCCCAATTGTCTTTCCACCTCCTTAATGTAAACCTCTAAAGCGTTTACTGATTGAGATCTTTCATGCAAAAGGTAAAGATAACAATAACGTGAATAATCATCGATAAATGTGATGAAATATTTCTCTCCGCTCATGGAGGGAACATCAAATGGACCACAAATGTCTGTATGTATGATTTCTAATAACGCAGTGCTTCTTGTGGACCCTTTCTTGGTGTGTTTGGTTTGCTTACCTTTAATGCATTCCACACGTCCCAAAATCCGTAAAATCAAGAGAAGGTAACATATTGTTTTTAACTAATATGTTCATTATTTCTCTTGAAATATGGGCCAAACGTTTATGCCACAAGAAGAAGGAACTTTCATTAGAGCCTGTATCTAGCCACCATGTATTAGAAGGAATTTCATCATAATTTGATTCGAAACATACTAAAGCCAAAAGCTTATCCTTCTTTTCGAATCAATTCTCACGCTTTATGCAGTCTTGCTGAAAAAATGCCCAGGTTTCCTACAGAAAAGGCAACTATACTGCTTCTTAATTTCCTTCTTTATGCCAGTTGCAGACGGTTTATCAGAAGGGCTTAACTTAATGCCCTTTCTGTTTCTAAACTTACCTTTAGATTTCCCGCTTACATGATGCACATAATGTGCCTGGGGATAAGTTCAGACATAAGCCTTCCAGCTACCGCTTTCTCGGTAGTCTGAAAGCGTTCCTTAATGATTTCCATGTACTTACTGGCTGTAGTACAACCTATCTCCGAAATGGAGGACTTAATGTTTAGTGCAGTGGTAATTCGTAAGAACTTTAAGCAAAGACTGTCATGTTATTGAGAGATCTTTGCAACGGTACTGCATTATGAATAATGCTCAGAACATTAGGCTTTGAGTTTATCACACAATAGCAATTATGACTAAGACTTGAAACTTAAATGAGTAACTTATAAACATTCATTAGGCGATGGGTAGTATCTGTGGACAACCTACGCACGCTTAATTACATAATTAAGAATACTCTCTTTATTGGGTGTTTTACTTTAATGTTAGGTTACCTGTGTGTAAAACCTTAATACGAGTTATTTTACCCCATTAGATGCTTAGTCGGATATTCACTGCATAATTTGAGTCCACTGTGGTGAACATCAACATAATGTGAATGCCCAATTTAAATACATTATGAGATCTTATCGCGTACGAGATGAATTCACTGTGGTGAATTTCAACACGTCATAATGCGGATGTCTCCTTTAACCAATACTTAAGATATAATTAATATTCAATAAGAATGTATGTTGAGTCGGATATTCACTGCATAATTTGAGTCCACTGTGGTGAACATCAACATAATGTGAATGCCCAATTTAATTACATTAAGAGATCTGATCGCGTACGAGATGAAATCACTGTGGTGAATTCCAACTTGTCATAATGCGAATGTCTCCTTCAATCAATACATAAGATATAATTAACTTTTAATAAAAATGTATGCTTAGTCGGATATTCACTGCATAATTTGAGTCCACTGTGGTGAACATCAACATGATGTGAATGCCCAATTACATTATGAGATCTGATCGCGTACGAGATGAAATCACTGTGGTGAATTTCAACTCATCATAATGCGAATGTCTCCTTTAAGCATAGTAACATAATATTATGCGAGTATACAATGAAAACGAACAATAAGTATTGAAACAGCACGGGAAGACCTCGACCGAGTAAAACATCAGCTCGATCGAGTAGAAAATAAACTTAAACACCTCGATCGAGAACAACTTTAGCTCGATCGAGAATAAAACAAAGAAGAACCCCTCTGTGCAAACCCTCAATTTGGCGGACAGAAAAAAAAATAACTTAAATACATAACGAAGGGTGTCCTGAAATAAAAAGGGTCATTACAAACGGAAATAATATTCTACAAAAGAAATATACAAGACGGGAGACATATCTCCCGTATAAATACGGAAATAAAAGAGTGTATAATAATATACAAACTATGAACCGAATATAGGTCCAAGGTAAATACTTCGCTCGCTAGCTCGTCAATGTACCCCAAATATGCATTCACCACCTGTTCGACCGCATTAAATATAAACCCGGAAGCCACAGTCAGTGGGGAGTAACTCCGAGTCCTCCCAGCCACGAAATGTCGAGTTTAATGAAACATGAATAACATAAAAGCAATGTATATGGAAAATACAAAACTTAAACATACATGATATGCTTTTCATGTTATGAAACAGATAACTAACAAATAACCTAGCATGTGAAAGCTATCATGTGACACCGATAATAAACTATAACTCGAGGTAGGGAAGCTGGTATGCTAGCTCAGAGGTTCCTCTCAGAAACATGGCCGTGATACACTCAAACCCTAATCAACACGTAATCATGTGAATCAGTTAACAATCGGTAATCCAAACTCTATCATTCCTAGCCGGCTTGCATCTCACCGTCTAGAACTCATAGAATCATACAAACATGAAAGACCAAGCCGTCTAGAAACAGGCATACTTCCTAGCACGGCCCATAGTCCCGATTTAACTCGAGTCTACCACAAGGTAGGAAAACATCCTAGTCCTAGACTGATCAGACCTAGCGACAACAGCTATTCCATTCCCCGTCCCATGACATAACCGTCTATGAGAAACTCTGCTAGGCGACCCCCTAAGCAGAGATGGCTAGTACTTAAGCTGGCTCCCTTCCCCAAAGTGGAAACTCTTAGGATGCCATGCCCCGGCTTGGTATCAAAAGGCCCAAGCCAGTGACACAAAAGCTATCAAGCAGTGAACATATACTCGTTAAAGTTGGTAAGGCCTATCAATGTCATGGTCCAAGATACTCATTTAGAATTAGAATGGTCAATACACCATATACTAATAATTCTCTATGGGTACTTAGTCAACACGACACCAACCATATAATTAAACAGTCACGGAAACCATTTCCTAACATGTGACTAATTGCATATAAATCATAATCAAATAACATATCGCCTCATATCTACTAAGGCTAATTCATTAATTAAAATACAACCTTACTTGAAGACAAATCCCCGACCCGAGTCCCGCGACGGGTCATCAGTCAAAACGGGGCTGACTAGATCTTAGTTTGACCAAACCCGTTTGGTCAAACCGGCTAGAAACAGAGTCTTTATCACATAGACATAAAATCAACATAGTCATTACATGTTATATTATTAAAACTTCTAACATGTGAATTATTAAATTTTACTAAAACCCGCTTGACTTAAAGGATATAAATTTAAACTACGATCTCGTATTATAATTTCTAACATGTGAGAAATAATAACTTGATGAAAAACCTTTTTAATTAAATATTTTACTTATTAATATTTCCCACT
>JAIUZE010012078.1:0-11209 GCA_022085475.1 Heliosperma pusillum | reverse complement strand
CTCAACCCTTCAAGCCTCCTACATTCACAGATATGAACGATTTGAGGATGATGCTGATGGGAATGCAGAAAAGCCAGGAGCACCTCATTGCTCAAGTGGCTAAAATTGACCAAGAAAAAGCGGGGGCTATTAAGAACTTGGAGATTCAGATAGCTCAACTAGCTCCCTCACAAACTCAAAGGCAGCAAGGCCACCTCCCATCTCAGCCTAGCAAAACCACCGATCATGTCCACCATGTGAATGCCATAACATTGAGGAGTGGGACCGCCTATGAGGCTGAGGACAGAGCAGTAAGTTCTGAGAAGAATGCTGAGAGGTCTGAGAAGCAGAAAAACGAAGAAAATGGCCAGAATATCACTCCCACCGATCGTCCCATCCCCTATACCGATCGGTCTGAACTTTTCAAAGCTTCTGGGAATGATGATGAAGTTGGTTTGGGGAAAGGGAAGCAGGCAGAAGAAGCTGGGATGAAGATTAAGCTTCCCTTCCCTGGTCGTCTTAAGAAGAAATCCCCCTACGAGGAACAATTCGGTAAGTTCAAAGAGGTACTTACTAAACTTGACATCACTATTCCATTTCTAGATTTAGTTTTGCAAGTACCCTCTTATACTAAATTCCTAAAAGACATCTTAACCCGGAAAAAGACCCTCCCCAAGGTTAAGACCGTCGCTTTTACAGAAAGGTGTAGTGCACCTCGACAAAGTGACTCTCCACCTAAGCTTGCTGATCCCGGTAGCTTCAGTATCCCTTGCGTCATAGGCAAAATTAACATCGAAAACGCCGTATGTGACCTAGGAGCTAGTGTTAGTGTCCTACCCTTATCCTTAGCTATGAAGATGGGCTTGACCCAATTCAAGAGCTCGAATATGACAGTCCAAATGGCGGATAGGACCACTTCACGACCTTTGGTTTTACTTGAGGATGTCCCGGTTAAGATGGGTGGGTTTTACATACCGGTCGATTTCGTAGTGTTAGACATACCTGAAAATGCCGACATCCCTATCATCTTAGGGAGACCTTTTCTACACACTACAGGTGCTATTATTGATGTTGCTAAGAGGACCTTGACTTTTAAGGTGGGGGGTGAACTTCTAGTGTTTAAACCTTATGATACACCCCGCTCTCCCTTAGTTGTAAAGACCCATTCGATCATTAGAGACCAGAACCGGCCATTAAAGGACCCCACCTACCAGTTTGGAGACCTCACCTGTCAGTCTGCAGTACCCACCGATCGGCCTCACACCCTTGCCGATCGGCATCCACCCCCCACAGAGCTCCATGATCATCCCCTGCCCCAGATTGTTAGTTTTGACCTTCCCCTGTCTCCTGCTAGTGTTGATGCTATGAGTTCTGCCTGTTCTGTTAATGTTATATCTCCGTCTCACATCTTTGGAGACACCTTGGAGACTTTTCAACCTTTGGATGCAGGAATTTATGACTCACGTGATTGGCGAGGCCATCCGAGATCAACCAGGCACGGAGATTCGCCCCTTGCCGGTCTGCCGAGTGTACTATGGCCCAACCATCCTCCTGTGGATGCTCGTGCTGTTTGGAGGCCAAGAGAGGCCTGTGCTGATGACATTCCCTACACTTGATCCGAAGCTAAACAAGGTCGTGCGGGACCTAACTGAAACCAGCGCTTCCGGGAGGCAACCCGTTGTTATTTGCTTTTCGTTTTTGGAACAATCTTATTTCAGTGGTAATAGTTAGACAATTTTTGCTTTCGTTTTGAGACATTTTAAGACATTTGTGAGTGATGTGAGAGAGCGTTTCCTATAGTTCTCCTGTTTTGTCTGTCTTATATGTTTGCAGTTGAGGAGAACTGGTGCAGAACAGAGCTCACCGATCAGAGAGATGACCTCCACCGATCACAGAAGGAAGTCTACCGATGGTGGACTGCTCTCTACCGATCAAACTGCTGATTCCACCGATCGGTGACCACATGATGATCAGCCATGCCAGCCAATGTTCATGCAACTACAAAAAAGATTCTTCGATGCTGGTTTGGGGAGGTTAACCATCTGCTCTTACATGGTATACACTTTGCACTCTTTGCTTTCTTTATTCCCGCCCCCATGACTTGTCTTGTGACCCGCCCTGAGTGGTCGCAATGAGGACATTGCTCAATTTGGTTTGGGGAGGGGGACAGTTGTCCATGTTGCTTTTGGTCTTGTTTTGTGGATTGAGATGTGCTTAATGTCTATTTTGCTCTTACACTTAGCTCTACTTTTCGTGACATTGGCTTGAACTCTTATGGTAGGACATCTAGAGATTAGATTGGATTAACTAGTCGAACATGCTTGATTGATATGCTTGATGTGAGTCAACTTTGCATCGAAATGCTTCTCAATGTCGTATTGTAAATCTTAGCTCGTATGCTCTTGCATTGTCTCATTGTGTGACTTAGTAGCTCAATTTATTTTCCGAGGGTATGCACTTAAGTCCTGCGGGACCGGGTACCCACAAAAATTGAACTCCACATGGCCAAAACAGCCTCTTTTATCCCTTTAGACTTAGGTCCTTGTTCTTGAGCCCGCATTGCTTTATAATAACCTTGGTTACAACCCGGATACTCAAACTACATGCCATATACTCACCCACCTTGACTGTTGGTTGCGTGTTAGGACAAGGAGTACTGTAACTAAGCTGAATGAAATCTAAATGTGTGTAAAGTGATAATTCTGTCTGGGAAATGCTATCAGAACCGATCGGTATGATGTGAAACCGATCGGTCTGCTCATCAAAAGTGGAAGTTTTGCTAAAAACCTGGTGTGAAAAGGCACTAAGGAGACAATTTTGCTAAGGCGCTGAGAATCAAATGAACAAATGAAGTCATAAGAAGCCAAACTAATCATAAGAGAAGAAATTATGGCTAAATCCTATAAGTGCTGAACAAGAAGCTGGGATGATGTTAATGAATGTTGTGAATGGGTAACATTTGAAGAAATAGTCCAAGTGGTCACGCAGCCACTAGTCACTAATGAGCCACACATGCCCAAACGCGTTAGCACGCAGCCACCTTCCACCTTGAACTTCAGCCCCGTTACGCCTTGTACCCCGCATACCTTGAGAACATATAGTATCTTGAGTACTACTTCATTGATTTGAGTCATGCTGTTGAAAATGCTTGTTGAGTCTTTATTTTTGAGCTCGATTGCAAGGTCTTGAGTATTCATGAAGAGCATTGACTGTTAGGCTAGATGAGACTTGTTTTGAAGGTCGACTCTCACGCGTATGTTCCTTCTGCACTTGTAATGGCCATTGTTCACACTAGTTTGAGTAAATGTGTCTTGAGCTATGATCTCGATCCATGCTTATCTCTATTGCTTTACTTGAGGACAAGTAAAGGTTTGGTTTGGGGAGATTTGATGTGCGTATTCCATATGCACATTTGCCTACACATTTACCCCATTTGTACATCATAGGTAGCTCCTTTGAGCTCTTTTCTAGTTGTATTCCTCTCGTTTGCTACTTTGGTATGTTTCATGTCTATTTCGCAGAGTTCACGCCCTTTATGGGTGATTTGAAAGCATTTTGGCTAAACACGAGGAATAAAGGATCAAGAACCAACCTTTCACCAACTCACGCAATCGATTCTGGATGAAAAGGAAGTAAAACAAGGCTCAAATACATGTCATACCGATTGGGCCAGCTATAATGAAGAAGCAACATCGAGCTCAAACAAATCAAGATTATGATTTGAGACCCTCCTTCACTAGGGTCATCTTTGAGAGGCCATATCTTGAGTTCTAGACATTGGAACGAGGCGATTCAAGTTGCCACGGAAAGATCTTCTTCTTATCTTCGAAACGCAACCAAAAACGCCTCATTTGACCAAGTAACGAAGAAATGGCGGGCGTTTGAAGTTCAGTGCGCTGTGCAGGAATTCTCACCGATCAACCTCCTGCCTTTGACGATCGGTTTATACTCTTCACCGATCGGTGGTGGGGTTGTAACACCAAGAACGATCGGTAAGGTGCTTAGATCGATCGGTGGAAGTGTTAGCATGATCATTGGACACCCTCAAGACCCAAGAACGATCGGTGAAGCACCAATGCCGATCGGATGGAGCAACCAAGACCAAAAGATGAGTCCAATTAGCATGATGCCGATCGGCCCATCACTTATGCCGATCGGTGCCTTCACCAAAGATCCAAGATTGAGCTCAAGACTCTAAGGTCCAACATGGACCGATCCAATACGCAAGCCCAGCTTCAGCTACAGGCCCAAGACTCAATTCTGGAGGCCAAAAACCTAACCCTAGACCTAAAGGAGGGTTATAAGTGGGAGAAGCAGCGGATCTCGAAAGGGCATCTCACCACCGCAGCACAGATCCCTTGTCACGGATCTAAAGCAATTTCCCATTTTTCATTTATGTAATTCCATTTCATTTAGAAGTAATTTCGTTTTCGTTTTCGATCATTTACAACACTATACCGATCGGCATAGCCTTATACCGATCGGCATCCTCCTTGTTTTTGCCCTAATTCAGGTTCTGATTCAGTTTTATTTCGTTTTCTGTCATTTTCGTTCATGTTTGTACGTTTCTCGACCATGAATCTTGCCATACCATCCTGTGTCTTCTTGTTTTGCTTAATATCTATCACCATGAGTAGCTAATCTGCATGCTAGGGCTAGGGTGAACTATTGTGGATCCGGGATTTGGGGGTTCCAATTAAACCGTTTATGCATCTGAACCTATGTTTGATTTAATTGTCGTTTGACTGACCTAGGACGCTAGGTTATCATTTGTTTAGTGTATTTCCCCTGAGACTGGCCAAGTGATTGGGAAAATAGACCTGACACCGATCGTGGGAAGCCCTTCACCGATCGGTGGACACATAGGATAGTGATTTCTGTGAGACCGGACCAGTTATCAGAGTCGCTAGGGGTGGTTAGGAGGCCGGACAAGCAACTTTCTGACCCTTTAGGCTGTTTAGACCTTGGCTGACCTATCCCGTTGATACATAGTGATCCCGTTTCTGCCCTAGTTTTTCCTTCATCTGATTTTCGTACCCTTTATATTGCATTTTGATTATTGCTTTTGTTTGTTATCCCTCTTTCTCAACCTCTCAAACTATTAAAACCTGTTACTTGGCAGAACTGAACTTGACCCTAGATTTGATTAGATCGACCGCCTCCCTGTGATCGACCCGGACTTATCACTAGCTGCCCTAGTTAGTTTTAGTTTGGACCTATAAATTATTGTTTGATATCGGATTTATAACGACATAAATCTCGCCTATCAGGTTTACATCTATTTGACTACGTAAGGGAGGTCGCCAATCATAAGAAGAAATTACCTTCACAGCTCGGTCGGAACTAAGGAAACGAAGAAGACTGTGTCTAACGAACTTCTTGGAGACTCCAATTTGTTGGGGAGGAAGACAGTGAGGGAAATCGCTTGTGTCGTCTCAAGCATAGCCCGCGAAAAAAAAATGAAAATTCGTTCTTCATATTTGTTGTACAATAATACGCATGCCGCGATGGCCAAGACAAACTCTCATTGGGAAAAAATAATTGTTCAGAAATATCCGAAAAGATATTTGAAAAAATGATTAACCCAAAATATATATAAAGCTAACAAAACAAAATGTAATATTAAAAATAATAATAATATGGTGGGCTATATTGCGAATAGTAACGAATCGTTGGGGAGAAATTAGGAGATTCATGACCTAAAGAAACCCTTATAAGGGGCAAAGCATGTTCTACGTTCTTTTTAAGTTACTTCCTGGCTTTAGAAAACTCGGGAAAGTGCGGACCATTATGTTTCATTAACTCGAAAATAAAACTCAGACACCCTTCACTTTAGCGACGAAGAAGACGATCCAAGACCCACCAATCTTCACCATTGTCAATTGAAATCAATGGCAACTAGAGGTAAGTCGACTTTTCTTTACTTTAAACTTGTACATAGCTTAAGTTTGAGGTAGAATTAGGGAAAAACCTTAACCCAAAATCTCAAAATTTTGGGGCTTTTGTACTAAACGAGTATTTTGTATGAATTTGACCTGGGAGTAGGACAATTAATGTCATTAAGAACATGTAGACCCCTTTAATTTGATTTTTCGTCGACAGTAGAGGTAGCCATGCCAAATTGGAACGGTCTTTCGCTGAACCGCTTATAGGGCTCGAAAATGGGTCTACTCTTGATCAAATTTGACGACATTTGTTGCATTGCGACCCTTGTATGATGGGCAACAAGTGTAATAATCTTGACATTGTTGTTTTGACATATAATACCTCGGGAAATCAAGATCGTAACTCCCATATTTATCTGGGAAGATCTAGTTAAGGCTACTAGATAAATGGGTATTCAATCGTCAAATAACATGGTCCAACTTACCATAACAAACGATTCTCCGATACCATAAATTACGGTCACAATCTTGAACACAAGAATTAGAGCCAATTATTTGTCCACCAAGCGTATAACAAAAATACACACTAGTACATCCACAAGGAATAACTTAGCCTCAAACATATTTTACACCTCAGGCATCAATCGAAATTTCTCGCTTACACCAACTACTTTAACATATGCATGATTCAAAAGTCAACACTAATATTATCGAATTCGTAGGTCCAAAAGATTAAGTTGCCAACAAGCTTAAAAGGTCTTGGACAACTTATTCAACCTTACACCATAAAGTCCATAAATCATTCACACATATACCATGAAAAGTATTTATGTACTAGAGTATCCAAAACGAAACTTACCACACTTTTTCTCAAAGTCTCGAATTCACTCTACCAAACCTAACATTCCACAAAATAAAAGGAAAGGTACCCACAAGAGGTCAAAAGAAAAGGGGCAAGGTACAAAGGATAAGACGAAGGAGAGGTAGCAAGAGAAAATCCCAATAACAAAAATAATTAAACGACAAAGGAACATCTAGATAGAAAGAAGAGATCAAGGTACACTACGAATAAGAAGGATCTCCGATGAGCTAGAAACATACTCCATTTAGGCTAGTGAATCTTCAATCTTCGAGAAAAGGTATTTCTTCTAGCCATCACAAGGTCAATCTTGAAACGGTAGGTCCAAGCATTCTTAACGCCACGCAACACAATCAACAAACAAGTTAGACATAACAAACATCAAACACAGTAAAGACTACCACCTTAGATTCTTAAGACTACCATCTTATGTTCTTAAGACTACCCTTCTCTTATTCATTATTTACTGGCCACTTTATTTAAGGATTGGGATGCATTAATGTGCGTCGGGAGCGTTAAAGCTTTGATACCTACTGTGACACCCTGCGATAATACAATAAAGTAAACATATAAATTCAAACGGAAAACAAGAGATTTTAAAAACATTAAAAGTAAAACCATGAATGTCACTAAATCATAAACCCAAAGCTTAGTGAAGAAATCTTGTATACAAAATGTAAGTTAAATAACGATCCCGGTCCCTCGATAACTACACAAATAAAATATTAAAAACTACTATAAATATTGCGTTCATTACCATGATTATGTTAACTGGTCATTAGGGTGATGTGTAATTTGGAAAACATCACTAATTTGTCTAGCACCTCCCCCTCGGGTTCGCACTAGGACACTACTTATCCCAAACAACCCCCCTCTCGGGTTTAAAAATCGATTCCCCAAATTCAAAGGTTAACCACCCGAAAACACATGTAATTTCCAAGGTAGTATAGTAATGACTACGGTCGTTAAGCCCACGCCGGTTTCCAAGTCATCCCTCCCCTTCTCTCGAAGGTCGAATAAAAACTGAAGACTAAAGGTGGCCTCCTTTGGTTCTCCCTTTTGGTCTCAAACTAGGTTGACAATTAAACTTACATGAGGTGACCCGATTCCCAACCTAATTGATTCTTACCAATGGTCAAGAGTCAATAGTAAACAATCACCACAAATAAGTCCATTAGAAAAGTCAAGTCCTCTAGTTCAACCCCACTAACAACCCAACAACTAATTAAATTGGAATCAATCAGCTAGAATACTCATGTCGGGGATTAATGGAGTCCTAATTAACGGACTACTCACTATTCATTACTAATCTAACACAAAACATGTTAATAAGTTTTCTAATCATGTGAACAAACGTAATAAGGTAACAAAGACTTAAACCTTAACTAATCTATCAAGTAAACAAGAAAAACAAATAGCAATAAATGAAATACCAATAAGAAAGAAAGATAAGAAATTTAATAGCACACTTTGAATGGAAATAGCATAAATATAGTAGAATTAATCTTCCAAACCCAAAGATTGAATCTTGGGGTGAATTACTCTTCTACTAAACTAAACTAATATAGTGTTATAGAGACAGAGACTACCCTAAACTCAAAATTAAATCAGAAATTGGGGCTCCCCTAAATTTGGGGTTAACAATGTATTAATATGAGTTAGAATAAATAAGGACAATGTTGTAAATTTAAGGCCCAAGTTAGAAAATAAGATGAGATAAAAAGCAAATGAACCAAATAAATATGGATGGCGATAAGGCGCCACCGGGTGGTACCGAATCTCGGCGCCACCACTATTAAATAAAACTAAAAAAAATTAGTATTAGTTTTATTTTTTGCACCAAAATTTGAAGGGTAAGTATGTAATTTTACACCAAAACAATTAATTGAATAATAACCTAATTTATAATTAGTTATCTTCATCAGTGACTACGTTCTTCAATTGTTATTTTCATCCATATCGTATATTTGTATTTCATCGAGTGGATTCTTCATCAACAGCTCAACGGGTACAATCCCTCCGGAGAAGAAGACATTTTGTATATCCCTATAAATTGTGGACGGCAAAGAGGCACCAAATGATTTTCATGTTTAATTATTTGATCATTATTCTAGTAAATCATAGTTTAATCAACCATGTACAAATTAATACCCAATCTTCATATTTTTCATCGTCAAAGGTTTTAGTAACCATGGAAAATATAAATGAAATTCTGATTAGTTGTACACTGGATAGCAAATCCATTACTACCCATAAGAGAAAAGTAGTGTTAACGATGATGGTGAAATTATCTATTGGTATTTCCAAGAACTTGATAAGTAGTGATGCTTTCTCTCATTTGCTGCAATAGTCCACCACAATAGACAAAATTTACTGATTTTTGTTATTTATGAGCATTCATTAATCATTATTATTACAATTATATTTAAATAATTATATAATTTGATGTAGTTCCTATACTACCCTTTTATAAACTACTTTAAAATTTAAACTTTAGCGGAGGGAATAAAAAATAGCTATGTAATTTACTATAATAACCTCGGTGGCGCCGAATTTGAGTACTACCCGGTAGCGTCATCTCATTTTCAAATAAATTTAACAAAGGGATACTCCCAATCTTTAGCAAAGTTCACGTGACAAAAGAAATGCTGAACTTAATGACATGAAAAGTTTTAAGCTTCAGAGTTCAGACGCCATAAGAAAGATACGGACGGTGAAAAGCGTACGATCTTATGCTCACTGTTTAAATTTTGCACAACCCATTGCAGCACGGTATATTGCACACGGTGCCTTGGTTACATGAATAGAGTATCACACGGCCCATGTACATTTGCAAGGTCACTTGCTTTGGCTCGATACCGACGCAGCGACGGTGGCGCAAATACAAGGTGTAGAGCAAGCCGGTAGTGGGTAGCGCGAATTAGCTGCTAGCGGCGCAATTGTCAAGCTCTGATGTCGGGTTTTCGGGATGTTGAACCAGATGGAGCATGAGAATTGATTATTGGAAGCATAAAGTTTGGTATTTCGGCCAAATCACTTTGCCAACTTGATTGAATTAGTGTAATTCAATCCTTTTTTATGCATTTGACTCTATTTTTATCCATCTTAACCCACTTGTTCGCTCTTACTTGACTGGGGACCTACAAATACAAAAATTATAAGAGCAATACCAAAATTCTGCGAAGTAATATAGATACGGCAATGTTTTATATAAACAACTAACATTTTGTTTTTATTCCAAAACGAGTGAATTATACAAACTTGCTATAAATTCCGACTAAATAAGAGATAAAATGTGGGTCAAAAGCGGGTAAAATATCGTCTTATCAATTGGTTTGTAGACACGTTAGCTATAAGGAGACAATGGGTCATAGAAAATGGCCTGAAGATGAAAATGTTGTATATTGGTATAAAAATTACAAATATACAATGAAATTACAAGACTATAAATGACGGAAATAAAACAATGTAAGGCGGTGTTTATCAACCCAATCGAATCACGCAAGAGAGCGTTTTCCGGAGAGTATTTCGACCCTACAAGCCTTTGGGCATCCGGTAAGTCTAGCTTCTTAGGTGAGTACGTCTTATTAATTAGGACCATTGGATCAACAGGATCCAACATCCCTCATTTAGCCACGTCACCCTATAAAAAAGAGTCGTAAAAAAACCAAACCAGTAATTTCTCATTCACGTTTTCTTTTTTCTAGAACACTTTCTCTCTTTCTACACAAAAACCCTAGAAAAAACCCCCAAATTCAAAAGGAATCTGAGAAAATCAATCGAAAATCAATTGAAGATATTTATCCTAATCGCTAATATCCTCAATTGAAAATCAAAATCAACAATCTTTTTATCATCAATCTCACTTCTTGAAAACAAAATGAAGAGGTAAAATCGTTCTTTTCGATTGTTCATATTATTTGCATCAATTAAATGCGTTCATAGTGTATGATTTTTTAAATCACGATTAATGATGCACGATTCATAAAATGTTTTGTATTATATCGTTATTTTATATTGTTTATTATATGTGACACCCTCAAATTTGCGGAAAGAAAAAAAAAATAATTTAACTAAATAAAAGATAATAATACATAACGAAGGTGTCTTAGAAAAAGGTTCAACAAAAGGAAAAAATATTATACAAAATAAATATCCAAAACGGGAGACATGTTTCCCGTATAAATACGAAATAAAAGAGTGTATAATAATATACAATCCTAAAGAACCGAATATAGGTCCAAGGTAAATACTTCGCTCGCTAGCTCGTCAATGTACCCAATGTATGCATCACAAACCTGCCAAACGCATTAAATATAAACACGGAAGCCACAGTCAGTGGGGAGTACACTACGAGTTCTCCCGCCAAGAAATGTCGAGTTTAATTAAACATGAATAACATAAAAGAGAGTCTATGGAAAAATACAAAACCTTAACATATACTATATGCTTTTCATGTTATGAAACAAATAACTAACACATAACC
>JAIUZE010012077.1:0-19535 GCA_022085475.1 Heliosperma pusillum | reverse complement strand
TAACATTATATGTGTTTTGGTCCGTAATCGCCTACATGAGCTGATAACTCTGGCTATTATATTGTTAAGTCGATTGATGGTGGGTTCAACGAGCCATAAGTTAAACTGTTGACTGATCGATCACAAATACGAGTTATAAGGATACCTCGTAGGACATTGTAATTTGTGACGACGTTATGGAGTCCTCAATGTTTAACAACATTCGGTGCCAGGTCGTGGATTGGACGTCCATAGTGTTCCTAGAGTTGATTCTTTTGACTATCGATTGTCTCTTGAGATTAAGGCAGTTTTTGGGTGACTTTGGTTTCTTTCTGACGGTCGACCGTAACAGGAGGCCAAGCAGATTTTTACTGGGTCATTTCATACTGTGCTTACATCTGCAGGATTCGAGTTGAGGAAAATATCCAACCCTTTATCAGGTTTTGTTATTTCTCAGGGCCACTCGAGGAGTAGTACCTGAAATGCATGGCCATGCTCGAATAATGATTCGTTTATCAGTTGAGTTACTCTCTAGTCGGGAAAACCACTCTTGATACTGATCACATGTAAAATACGACCTTTGTAAATGCGGACTTTGCAAATTGTTTTACATTGAGTGGGAGAAATTTAAGGATATGAGAATTGGTTATCGCACATACACTTGTAAGGACAAGTGGGAGATTGTTGGAGCTAGTGTCCTCCACAGTTAGTGTGATAACAGCTAAGGTTCACAGGGTATACTTTGTATTATAATCAGTTGATTAACGTTTATCGATAACGGTTGGCTTGCTATATAAGTTTGACGTTATTGTCATACAAATGGCGGTGATCAACTGATCCCTAAAAGTCACACCTAAAAGATGTGTTTGAGAGATGTGATTATTTGAGAAAATAATCATATTGATGCCTTATTAAATGACTAAAAGGTTAGTCGATGTATTTGACTAAAAGGTTAGTCAATGTGATGATGATATGATTATTTAATAAAAGATTAAATAATGTTAGCTGGTAATTGAATATAAAATGTTATATTTAATCAATGTATATAATGTTGGTCTAAACTAAATGTAAACTGTTATATTTAAGTTGGCGGATATGTATTACACGATATTATTATTGTGTATTGGTCCGGCATTACTCGGTTTATATGACAGTCCATTACTAGTAATAATTAGAATACATATTACATTATGTACATATTAAATGATATGATAACTACCTAATATAGGTTGAGAGAAATAAGGAAACAAGATTATTTTTCCTTCTTTCCTCTGAATCTCACGGCTCAAAGGGAGTTAAAAAGGGAGAAAAATCTGTTTTTCTATAAACCCTAATTGACTCCTAAACTGACGGCACAAGGGTGAAAAGAGAAGAAAAATTCTGATTTTTGACTCTCTAATTCATCTTCATATTCATCATCAATATACACACAAAATTAGAAATAATTTTTGGGTATTCGTTCTAGCACGACGAAGGCATTTCTTGAACCATCTTGGGTGCAACGATTAGGAGAATACCTACTTTGGTATTTGTTCTTAGGCCTTTTGCTAGGACCGAAGGTTATTTCTTAATCTCATGTTTTATATTATGCAATTTCATTTATGACTAGAAATTCATATAGTTATAATTTCATTATAATCCGAATTAGTTATAGGGAAGTATACCGATATTTCCCACAATTTTTGTGTTTTTAATTTTAGGTAGGGTATAATGAACTCACAATAGTTCTCAACCAAAGCTATGATAACCAATTTGCAGTGTAAAACCCAGGGAGTTGCAGGAATGCAATTGAGTTTCAGACTGGCCTTAAAAATAGCAAATGGACTCTACAAATTGTGAATTTTTCGACAAGCAATTTTTATGTGTTAATGACTTTTGTTTCAAATTTCAGAATTTTAGGAGCACTTTTAGTATTTTTGGTGCATATAACAACTCAAACTTTCAGAAATGGACCCTGATAGAGACTCAGAACTGTAACTCAAATGAAACAAGGATATAGCTATTGAATTGACGCCCACATCTTAACACTTGAAGACAACTGAATAACTTAACAAATCTAAGCCTCAAATCCACAACTTAGCACAGGATTAAAGGATTAAACTTGAATAACACAACTAAAGTAACTCACAGACAAACACATAGCTAATTTGCTTATCCCAACAGACTTAAATCTACCATTCACAACTTAAACATAGAATGGTAATTAGATATGGCTCAAACTATAGTCATATCACAAGTTTGAAGGTTGAGAAATGTTTTCCCATGGTTTTTGTTTAAATCATTCAAGCAATCTAAGTAATACTAATGTAGTTCAGCCTTTATATAGGCAATACAGATGGATCCTGACCCTTGGATGCAGGGAACATATAAGGGCCCTAGAGTACTCCCAACAACCAGTTTAATTACAAGAGAAAGTCACCTAATGAGACGAGAAAAACAGCTACAATGTACACAAAATAAAGCAGCAAAACAGACTTAATACAAAAGCAGAAAAAATATCTTGTTTGTTTTCCTGAAATGGCAAAAGTCTGATCCTGTCTTCTTCCTCGTTTGTCTGTCTTCCTTGGTTGGTTCTTGGGGCTTAATGTGAACTACTATGACCCCACAATAGAGCTGATCATCTCCGGGCCGGCCTGTTTGGCCCGCTACTTAAGCGGGTTTGGACTCCTAAAATATTTTAAAAAGTGGTTAATGGGCAAGTTCAAAACGAACGCTAATTTAATGAACGGATACGGACTAAACATAAATGTCCATGGACGGCCCGTTAGGCCCGCTAAAACCTTTAATGTTACATTTTCTACTTCCGTAACTATAAGTCAAAATTCTCAAACTATAAAAAAACAAAAAAATGTAAAGCTCTTCATATTCCCCAAATCCCCCTTCCCCAGTAACTGCTTATTCCTTCTTATTTTACTAAATTACCAAGCTCTTCTTGTTTTCCTAAATTATCAAACCCTTCCTATTCTTATCTCTGGTTCATCTCCATCTCAACCTTTCCATAGGTTTATTTTCATCTTCTAAAACTATTTTGTTAGTTGGATCTATGATCTAACAAGGTATGAATTCTATTTATTAATCAAAGTATTTATTGCTGAGGTGTAGCTAAGACATTTCTTAGGTGTAGCTAAGACAATGTTCCATTCAATCCCTAAGAAGAAACATTTCTTAGGTGTAGCTAAGACAATGTTCCATTTGGACACAAAAAAAAGGTTGCGTGGAGATAATCTTATTAGATGGAATTCCACTTTCTTGATGATTGATCGCTTTCTTTACTATAAGGATGTAATTGATCATGTTGTTGGTCGAGATAGGGATACTAAAGTGTTTGCTCTCACAAGGGAAGAGTGGAACCGAGTTTCAGAGTTACATGATTTTTTATAGATTTTCTACGATGTCACTAACATGTTTTCAGCTTCTAAAACGACAACTTCGAATCTCTATTTTGATGGAGTATGGAGGATACACAAAAAATTAATTGGGGTTTCTGAGAGTCCCCAAAATTCTTTGTCCACTATGGCAAGTGACATGTAAACGAAATTTGAGAAATATTGATCAGATTACAGTCTATTGTTTTCATGTGCTGCTGTGTTGGACCCTCGTTATAAATTGGATAAAGTCGAGTATTGTTATGAATTGTTATTTGGCGAAACATATGCTAAGGAAATGGCTCAACATATTAAGGGGACTTTAATTTACTTGTTTAATGATTATAAAGGGTCATCTGATCATATTCCCACTTCTTCCTGTACCACAAGTAACACTAACATTGCTTCTAGTAGTTTTAATATGGATCAAGAAGATAAAGGCTTTATAGCCTTTCTGAATAGGAAAAGGAAGTCAGACTACCAGAAGTCGGAATTATAGTTGTATTTAAAGGAGAGGATTGAAGATATCGAGGTTTTGTCATATTGGAAAAATATTTTTATCCGATTTTCGAACTTCGCATGTATGGATCGTGATATTTTGGCTATTCCTGTCTCCACCGTCCCTTCAGAATCTGCATTTAGTACAAGTAAGAAGTTGATTAACCCATGGAGAGCGTCTCTTGGAAAGACGAATATTGATGCACTCGCTTGTTATGAGGATGATTGTCATCAGGTAAATTACTCTCTTACATTCGTTTTTTTATCGATCTCTAAATAACAGTGTTTATTATTATACTTTGTTTATTATTATTATTATTATTATTTGAAGGTCCTTCAGTTTTGGCTAGCTACGGTGATAGGCTTGGCTTAGATATTGAAGATGAAGGCGAAGATGTGGATGTGGAAAATGTTTCTACCTTCATGTGACATTATGTATGGTAAAGAGATTCGCGGAATATGAATTTAAGGAGCAACAATGGATTTAAGAAACATCAGTTTAGCATTTAGCAGATACATCAAAGTATCAAACATGTTGGTTTAACTTTTTGTTTAAACGTTAGTATTCTTTTGAGAATGAACAATAGAACATTTGCAATTAGTAGCATTTGAACTTTGAAATTTGTACAGAAGCTCTTTTATGCATTTAAAGTATTTTTTAAAAATGTTTTAAAGCCCGTAAGCCCTCGGGCAAGCCCGCCATCTTATGTTGGACGGATATGGACAGCTTTAATAGGCCCGCTGTAGCGGACACAAACATAAAAATAAGGCCTTACATACACATTTTTAAGGGATAGGCCCGGCCCTTGTCCGGCCCAAGCCCGCAAACAATCAACTCTACCCCACATGCCTCCTTATTCGTGCTCCTTACTTAATCTAATGCAAAAGAGGAGCCCCAGCTGGTTTTGACTTGAAATTGTTCTTGCTAAACCCTCACTTGAATGTTGTTCTTGTTGGACTTGTACTGAACCTTTGGGGAAATTTTCTTGAACAAAGTTGTGGATGATCAAGTGGTCTTGACGGGGGCCAAGGGGCTTGAAGTTCATTATTATTTGTTGACGATAATTAGCAAACGTGTCATTGATCTTTAGCAGTTTGGCAAACCCATCAATTAATAACTTCAAATGCATCATCACCATCATCTCGAGTGGCCCATACATGACCCCAAATTACGTCGGCTTGAGAATGTGCCATGGGCCTTTTTTGCCAAATGTGAAGGCAAAGCCCGCAAAAAAACTCGGGTCAAGTTGGGCTAGGCCGTCGAGTCTGGGCCATTTGTTCAGGTCTAATAAGAGTGTGAGTAAGTGGGACAAAGATGGGTAAGGCAAGTAAGCGGGGCGAGTTGTGCATGGGCGGGTGTAATGTGAGAGTTGCACTTGCCCCATGATCCGCGACATATCACTTTTGATACCCACTTATGCTCCACAACTCGTTAAATCATTACCCACATCTTCCCTAACTGATGCGGGTGCGAGGCGGGACATACTAAAATCTTCCCCAGTGGCGTCATGTCTACTTATCACGTATTTGGTCAAAAATTGTGTTATATAAGGGAGGTAGGGGCGAACACAATAGATAAAAAGGACTGTCGGCCGCTACCCCAAAGAAAAAAAAAACAGTTCAGACGTTGGTATTACACCACCTTAGATCTGTTAGTAAAGGAATAAGTAAAATAGAAGGCATTAATTAGACAATAAGTGTAGTGTTTGACTCTTGTAATAGCTATAATCCCATTTTTTTCTTTCCTCTTAATTATTACGTAACAATTTATATTTGAATATTTATACCGGTTATTTGATTACAGATTATGCGTTTATATTTGAATATTTATATGTTGATAAACCTTTTTTTTTTACTTCCATTTTTACTGAAAAATTGTTTAATATTTTTTCGCTATCTCAAACTTCTAATCCTAGGTTCGACCCGGAAGGGAGGTAGGTTTGAAAACAGAATAAGTGACGTAAACTTAGGACTAAAATGTGAGATCGAAACTTAGGATTATTAAAAGAAGACGTGAAACTTGGAATTACTTCGGTCATTTTTGTCTACATCATAAATAATTTCCAAACCCAGAAGTCGAAATTCTTAAGAAAAACATTGTCAAAAGTTTTTGGTTGTCGACATATTTTGGAAGCCGAAGAGTGGCTTAATTGTAGGATAAATGAATTGACGCAGTAAATGTTATGTTGGGAATTGCAAAAGGTGAGTTGGGAATGAATAAATACACTGATAAATAATCACTCCAACTTACAAAAGAAACCTACTGACAAATAATCACTCAGCGTATATCATTTTGTCATCTCAAAAACTAGTTAAAATCCTTCCAACTTCCAAATACTTTCATAATGGTATGAACTCAGATCAACAACAGTTCTCCTGGGTAAATAAATCGCATGCATCATTTTTTGTTTTTAATCTTTCTTTTACTTTATTTTCTAACCGTATTTGTTGATGCATGTGAGTTATAGACCTTAATCACTAGCACCGTTCTTAACTACCTTCTCCGTCATGCATTATTCTTTGTCAAAAGAACTGTGTAAAAGACAGTTTTATTATTGTAAAATAGTCTATTTTCGTTAATCATACAAAATTAGTTATTAAGTTTTTGTACGCGACTATTGATAAAGACGGTTTTACAATAAACTATTGCTCATTGTGAAACCGCTTTACAAAAGACATTTGTTTCAATAACTTATTTATTTTTTTCTTGTGAAAAATATTTTAATGAAAGATAAAGAAAAGATTTACACAGGGGAAGTATTGATTAATTCAATTGAATCTTGAAAAATACATTTTGATTTTTCACCATGTATTTGTGCATCACACATTTTCATTTGTGACGGGTATATTTATTGTCACGGTTCAAATACTACCCAAGTTGGTAAATATGACAAAACAGAATGCTATCTCTTATATACTTTGTTCAAATACTTCCCATGAAAATTCAAATACCCACAAATTCTCATTTGTGACGGGATAACCCGTTGCAAGTTTGCGTCGGGTCAAGCTCTCCTCACAAAGTGCAAGTGGGGAGTCTGGTGTGAGACAAATGGATCCCCCATTTGCACTCGCAGTTGTTCTTTTTGAGGAGAGCTTAACCCGGTACAAATCAGTGATGGGTCGTCCCGTCACAAGTAAAACTTTTTGTCTAATACCACCCATGTTCAAATAAATAATACCCATCACGAGGGAGACTTATTGCACGTGCATTATCTATATCATTCATGTATTTCATCTTATTTTTATATTTGCAGAAATTGAAATACGGGTTTCAGAAAATGAGTTATGGGACATATGGTGCTGGAGGCCCAACTAACTGGTCCGTTGAAATTGGAGAGCATTCAAGGATTACAAAAATTATGATTAAGCATGGCAGCATTATTGATGGAATTGGGTTTCAAATCGCTGATAGTGTTATATGGTTTACTGGACCTGGAGGAATTATTTCTGAGGTATGGAGTAATATTTACTCATTTTTATACCCTTCTAATTATTTACTACGGTCTATCTATTAGTCCTTCCGTCCTGGTCATTTGGTCATTTGTTTAGCTTTACTTTTGGCACAATTATTAAGGAAATTGTAGGGGATCATGTGTGGTTATACATGGTGGATGACAAATGTACAATAGTCTCATTTGATGATTAAATTATTCATAGACTACCATCCTAATATACAAAGGTAAACAAATGAATGAGACACTCTAAAATGGAAATGTTAAACAAATGACTGGGACGGAGTGAGTATTTCATACTCTTCGCATTTGAATATTTGACCAATGTGTTAGTCTAGTGGTTTTACTTAGTGGATGACAAGTGCACAATTGTCCTATTGGGTTGTCAAATTACTCATAGTAAATCTTCATAATATAGAAATGACAACAATTCACCGAGACACCTAAAAAAATAGGACAATAATTGACCGAGACGGAGAGAGTAATTAGTACGAAAGAAGTACTAATTATACCTTTAATTAGACCTGTCAAAATTGACCCGGCCCGAATAACCCGACCCGATAAGCCTGACCCGAGACCCGAAAGCGACCCGGAATTGCATGACCCGAGGATGACCCAAAACCCGAATTGACCCGACCCAGACCCGACCCGAACCTTGACTGACCCGAAAGAGACCCGACCCAAAATAATCCGACACGAAACCACCGACCCACAGACAACCCGATTTGAAATGATCCTAAATTACCTAATTTTCTGTGATTATGGGTGATAATACGAGACGGCCCATATGCAGCTCAAGCTCGGCTTGGTCCAAGCTGGCCTGTGCGAGTTTGGCTCGACGATGGGCTTAACTCGAAAACTAACTTGATTATTTTGACCCGAAAATGGCCTAAATAAATCGGATATGAATTTGAAATGACCTGACCCAAAATGACCCAAACCCGAAATGGCCCAAACCCGAAATAACCCAAACCTGAACGCGACCCAACCCAACCCGAAAGATTGAGCAAACCCGAAATGACCCGACCCAAACCCGACCCGTTTGACCCATTTGTCAGGACTACCTTTAATGCTTGCTATGAATTAATACTTGACCCCATTTCATTTTTGTGTGTTTCCTTGGACCGTTGTTTGTTTTTAAGTATCTCTTTAAGCTATTTAGCTATGTTGATCAATGCTCTTAGGATCAAGATCCTTCATTGGATAGATGAGCTTATTAGGATTAAATCTGTAACACCCCCATAATCCTTTAAATTTAAAAATAGAGTTTTTATTTAAAATTCAGATCGTGGTTGTGTCACAATTAAACCAAATGTAGTAGTAATATCTAAAACATGAAATTAAATGGATAAATGTCTAAATAAATTAAAACCAAACAGTAAAATTTGATTATAAACAAGTCCAAAGTTTGGGAAGCGAAATAAGTTTAATAATGCAAAATAAAGATAATGTCCTCGAGCATTTGTCTCTAATAAAAAGAATAATACGCGCTCTCCCGTGTATCCCACGACTTAGTTCCCTTGGGTACCTGTCACATGATCTGCTCACACAATTATGGTCATAGCAGGTCCAAATAAGGACAAAAACAAAAAGGGGCAACAATTATGTTTAGTAAGATAAACAGTCTAATAAGAAAATAATGAGTCTAAAGAAAAACATAACTTGAAGTAGATTTGATGTTTAAAAACATGTCTTAATAGATTTCTTAAGATTGTGGTAAGGAAATCATTCAACATGAACAACCATTTCAATCATGACAATATAGTTCAATATTTGAAAAGATGTTTGACAATTCAAAAGTAATTTACTGACGAGTATTTTCCTTACCTTAAAAGCTGCTAATGAGTGGTATCGAGAGATGAACCTCGAATCCCTATCTGAAATGATGCTACTCGGGATGTCTTGACATTTTAGCACATGTCTTCTGTAAGCCATGGCGAGTTCTCTCTTGTTCCATGTATCCTTCACAGGTATGAAGTGTGCAGACTTCGTCAATCGGTCCACAATTACCCAAATCATGTTGTTTTCTTTCTTGGTCCTTGGTAAGGCGGTGATGAAATCCATTGAGATCGAATCCCACTTCCATTCTGGAATGTCCAGAGCTCGATTTCACCTTTTGGCAAGTCGGACATCGTGATACGAATTTTGCTACTTCACTCTTCATATTCGGCCACCAGAAGGTATTTTTAAGATCTTTGTATATCTTGTCTCCTCCCGGATGTAATGAATATGGTTTATTGTGTGCCTTTTCCATGATTTAGTGTGGCTTTTAAGAATAGGACGAGGGGCGTAACCAGCTAGTCCGGAACAAGCCCTTCCCCTCTCTGTTGGTCGGGCTATAAATAGCCTTTTCTTCTCGATGCTGAAACCTTCTTCATTCGGGGTTCCAATCTTTGTTTTCTTTGCTTCAATCACTTCATCTCCAGCTTTTTTCTCTCGGATATCATCATATTGATCGGGTGTTAGGGTGAAGTCATTCATATCGCCACATTGAGAGATGGCGTTGATGCCGATGTTCTGGATCTCTTCTCTTAGCTTTATCTGTGAAATAACTCCACATAACGAGTGCACGCACTTCCGACTGAGAGCGTTAGCTGCCACTACATTTGCTTTCCTTTCTTAATGTTGGTTCTCCATCTCGTAATCCTTCACAACTTTAACCATCTTCTTTGCCTCATGTTCAGCTCCTTTTGGGTGAACATATACTTTAGGCTCTTGTTATCGGAAAAGATATAAAAGGTTACTCCATAAAGATAATGACGCCATATCTTAAGGGCAAATACAACGACAATTAACTCCAAATCCCGAGTCGGATAGTTGACTTCATGCGGATTTAGTTGTTGGCATGTAAAGCGATGACTTGACGATTCCGCATTAGCACACATCCTAGGCCGTTTTTGGATGCATCTGTATACACCTGAAAATTTTCGTTTCCGCTTAGTAATGCTAATACTGCTAATACTGGGCGGTGGTTAATCGCTCCTTGAGTGTCTGGAATGCCTTCTCGCAGTTGTCGTCCCATTGAAGCTTATTAGCTTTCTTCATCAATGAAGTCATTGGTCGGGCTATCTTGGAGAAATCTTTCACAAAATGCCTATAGTATCGTTCTAGGCCTAAGAAGCTACGGATCTAGGTGACATTCTTTGGAGTCGGCCATTTGGACACGGCTTCCACCTTGCTTGGATCAACTGAACTCCTTCTCTTGAGATAACTTTCTCTAGCCAAAACTTGCATTTCGACATTTTAGCATACAAATAGTTGTCTCTCAGGGTTTGAAGAACTAGCCTAAGTGTTCCTCGTGTGGTCCTCCTTATTCTTCGAGTATACCAATATATCATCGATGAAGACTACTACAAACTTATCCAAGAATGGTCGGAATACTCGGTTCATCAGGTTCATGACACATCAGGTGCATTTGTAAGATCAAATGGCATCACAGTGAACTCATAGTGACCATATCTGGTTCGGAAGGCGGTCTTTGGTATATCTTTTTCAGTTATCCTCAGTTGATGGTATGGTATCCGGATCTGAGGTCTGTCTTTGAGAATACTCGTGCTCCACGCAGCTAGTTGCGTCGAATAGGTCATCTATTCGGGGCAAGGGATATCGGGTTTTCACCGTCACAGTATTCAGCTCGCGATAGTCAATGCACATCAGATTGTGTGCCTTTTCGCTTTTCTGCTATTGCAGCTTTCTTTTCCTCCATGACCATTTTGATGTTGCTGGCTTGTCAGTAAACCGTGGCTAGTATGGCAAACACTCTTCCTCCTAGACGGTCCCGGTCCCTAATGCTGAGCTCGAGGTTTCGCTTGAACTTGTCGGCTTTGGAAGCTTAATTGGAAACTAGGTTTGAAGCGAATCGAGACAGCTCTTAAAACTTTTGTTAATACTCATGAACAGTGATCGAGCATGCAATTCAATAGCATGCAATTCAAAGTCTCATAATATCAAACAATTCAAAGTCCCACATCGGGAACAAGCAAAAACCAAAGTTCAACGATTCAAGTCCCATAATTCCAAACTGGAAATTTTTAAAAGTTCTTCCTAACTAGGTCAAGGAAGGTCTAGTGGTCTCTTTAAGGGCAATGAGGGTCGACAACATCTCTCTCTCCCTCACCCTCATCCTCATCCTCTCTCTCAGGCTCGGGGTCTAGGTTTCCCCCTATTGGGATCTCGGCCTCTTCGTGGCACCTTGCCACTATATCAGCGAGGCTATGATTGATCGGGTATTCCGGCAAGGTGGGATCCTCCAATTGTCTCATTTCATCATGGAAGTCTATCTCATCCAATAGCTCTTCCGCAAGCTCGGCATATAATCCATGGGTCGGGAGTAGAGCTGATCAACTTCGGGCCGGCCCGTTTAGCCCTATCCGTTTGGCCCGCTACTTAAGCGGGCTTGGACAAGAAAAAATTAAAAAAATTATTTGACGGACAGGTTAAGCTCGGCCCGCTATATTTCGTGGGCGGATATGGACATGATTAAGAAGCCCATGAACATGCCCGCCAAGCCCGCTAAACATATATAAAATTAAAAAATTATGCTTCATATAAACAAAAAGCTAATAAAATAAAAATATACAATAAGAGTAAATGAAATAAAACTTGTATTAGTGATAAAGTAAGTAGTTATAATTTTTTTTATATCGTTACTTTTTTTGGAGACTTGTAAGTTGTAACTTTAAAATAATCATGTTTAATTATAGAATTTGTATACGTTAAGTTGAGTTTGCGATATTTTAGTTAATTTGGAATATATGTTAAGTCTACTTTAGCCTTAATTTTATTAAAAAATTAGTTTAATATATTTTACATTCAAGCCCGCAAGCCCACGGACAAGCCCGGTAGCTTAAACTAGGCGGACATGGGCAACTCTAGTAAGCCCTCTTAAGCGGGCTTGGACAAGGCATATTAGGCCCGCTGGACATTTTTTCAAAGATAAGCCCGGCCCATGTCCGTCTAAGTCCGCAAACGATCACCTCTAGTCGGGAGAAAGAATAAGAGTCTTCCCTTGATAGAATGGCCAGTCGTTACTGAAGTTCTGGGGTCCATGAGTACGTAATACCTCATGTAGGCCTCCATTCGTAGACCGTGCTCTGTAATGCACACGTCTGGGTTCATCTAAATGGTGTTTGGGTCAACGAGAGGGAAAGCCATCCCAATCTTAGACATTTAAATTTAAAGTATACACAATTAGATAAATCAAATATAGTATTATTAATATTCGCATTAATAATCATCCCAAGTATTTCACACACACAGCCTCGCCACGTTGAAAATATGTTTGCATAAATATGTATAATTTCCAAAACATTTCAAAACTAAGCTTATTTAAATGGTCAAACCAACCCATTTTAAAAGCATGTTAGACTTTTGTAGACCGATGTTTCGATTATTTAATTGGTCAAACCAACCCAAACTTTTGATGACTCAAAAACCGTATGATTTTATTAAATCAGAATTTAAGAGAACTTTGGTGGTGTTGAGTCGAGTTTTCGCACGGCGGAAAATGATGCGCGAGACAATGTTTTATGCAACTCCAAAATTCAATACGATTTTGCCTACTATCGACACAAGAGACAACCCAAACTAACCCCCACCAGAAGCTTCTTGGATAGGTGATTATATCTTCATATCTCTTCACCGCCCGCAAATCAACCGACCTTGTTAAATAATTTCAAAATATATATTATATTTACACTAAAAAAACATAGTTTTGAATTTTTTTTGGAAATTATACATATTTATCAAACATCTTTTCAACGCGGTGAGGCTGTGTGTGGGGGATACTTGGGATGATTATTAATGCGATTATTAATAATACTATTATTGATTTACCTAATTGTGTATACTTTAAATTTAAATGTCAAGATTGTGATGACTTTCCCTCTCGTTGACCCAAACACCATTTAGATAAATCTAGACGCGTGCATTGTAGAGCACAGTCTACGAATGGAGGCCTACATGAGGTATTACGCCCTAATGGACCCTCAGAACTTCAGTGACTACCCATTCTATGAATGAAGGACTCTCATTCTTTCGCCTGACCCATGGAATATACGCCAAGCTTACTGAAGAGCTATTGGATGAGATCAACTTCGATGATTAAATGAGACAATTGGAGGATCCCAACTTGCCGGAATACCCGATCAACCACAGGCTCGCTCGCTGATATAGTGGCAAGGTGCTACGAAGAGGCTGAGATCCCAATAGGGGGAAACCCAGACCCCAAACTCGAGAGCGAGGATGAGGGGAGATGTTGTCGACCCTCCTGGCCCTGATGGAGACCACTAGACCTTCCTTGATGTTTGAATTTCCAGTTTGGAATTATGGGACTTGAATCGTTGACCTTTGGTTTTTGCTTGTTCCCGATGTAGGAAGTTTGAATTGTTTGGTATTATGGAAATTTGAATTGAATGCTATTGATGAATCTTGAATCGTTTGGTATTGAGAAATTGAATGCCACAATAAATAACAAACGGGGTACGGGAAACTACATAAAGGGGTATGACTACACCCGACAAAATCAACATGCCCAATTGACCCGATCCGAAAAGGCTTTCTTCAGACCCGAAATTGACCCGAACTAAAATCCTCTAATGTGACCTGAAAACCACAACCACCGAACCCGACCCTAAACATGGTGTGAACTTTGTTGACCCGGACATACTCTCCCCGAAATTATTCGATCCGAAACCACTCATACCCAAAAATGACCCGACAAAATATAACTGTAATTGAACAAAAAAGACTTGAAATGACTAATTTAAAAACACACTTAATATTATTTCATTAAAATAAATATTACTCCCTCCGTCCCGGTCATTTGTTTACCTTTGCTTTTGACACAATTATTAAGGAAATGGTAGGGGACCATTTGTGGTGGCCCTTGGTGGATAACAAGTGGACAATAGTCCCATTGACACATCAAATTACTCCTAAAAAACATTCTCAAGATAGAAAGGTAAACAAATGACTGAGACACCCTAAAATGGAAATGGTAAACAAATGAACGGGACGGAGGAAGTACATTATCCAAATTAAACCAAAAATAGGTAATAATACTAAATGTATTGTTTTTCTTTTACTATTGACCAAAAAAGGGTCCTGACTTTCGACCCACTTGACTCGAAACTGTCTAGATTAGAAACCAAACAAACCAACCCGTCCCTAAACAACCCGACCCGTCCTAAAGCAACTCGATAATATGATAGAGCCGAGCATACCTTACCCGAATGGCTGATCCGATTAACCCGTTTGTCAGATCTAGATATGATAAAATGGTATCTCAATAACTAGGGAGAGTTCATCTCTCCAAATTTTTTGTGTTAATAAGTCGGCCAACAATTTTGATGGATGTCTACTATTCCTAATACGATAATCATTTTATGTAGATTACTCTAGGCTCGTATGAGTATATCACACAGATCAGTGGTACGGAGGGGCGATTTAATTGTTCAAGGGAACGACACATTACATCTCTAAGATACATACTAATGTATGCCCTCATGGTTACGGTCCTTTTGGAAAGGCGGATCTGGTCTCCGAAAACTCGTCTTTCATAACTCCATTTGTTGAAGGCAGTGCCATAGTTGGTTTCTGTGGACATTTTGGAAATTTTCTTGACACAATTGCAGTCTCATTGAAGCCGGTACGTAAGCTCTCTTTCCTATTCATATGGTTCATGTATTTTTTAGCTGTTAATTAAGTCTGGCTTATATGTTTTGCTGATTGCTTCTGCCCATGTAGGTGATCACCCATTATGGAGATGATAATGAGCTCGTTTCTCCAACTGAAGAATGTCCAAAGAACTTGTAGATTGGTGTTGGATCAACAAGTTGTCTAGTATTCTTGTACGGAGTATTAGTTTATTACGGAGTACTTTATTTGAACTATCTTTTTTAGGACTTTATTTGAACTTTCTTTAGACAAGCACTTGAAGTATTTTTCTTCCTTTATTAGGCTCAAAATGTCGTGAATTTAACCTTTTAACTTTATTAAATAGTCTTTGTATCGTGAAAATCACGGGGTCGTCAATAGCTTATTGTTTTTTAAAGTTAGAGGCAAGATTAATGACTTTAAAAAATAATACAAAAATACTAACTATACATTACTCACATGCTCACATCATTTAAAAGAATAATTCCCCAACCGAAGACTAATGCACAAAAAATAGGGCAGGGACTGGGCATAGCTGGAGCTAGAGCTTAAGACGGGTTAATCCCCCGTAACAAAGGCAAGTGAGGGTGCAAGTGGGAGACAAATTTAGCACCCCACATGTCTCCCCACTTGTCCCCCAACTTGCTCTTTGTGAGAGGGGTTGACCCGTCTTAAGGGAGACATTCTAATTATGGAAATAGGATCCTCTTCATTTCTTTATCTTCATTTTTCTTACAAACTCATTAAATAGTATATCCTACTTTACACCAATTAACTTTTAATTTTATGCATAAATTTATAACGGTTCGATAAAGGCAGAATGCAATCTAGAACTTTGAAAAAAACTTACCTCGATCCCTCTCTGTATTTATAAACCGCGTAAAAAGTTATGAAGATTGTTGATTTTTGCAGAGGAAACTGGCGAGTAAAATTGTGAAAAATGTAAACTTGATACGGTACTTGGAATAATAATGACAATTTAGGTAGCAACGTTAATTTTGTAGACATTGTCAGAGTTCACACAACATGCAACAAATATACAGCGTAACACACTTTCAAATACTTGTTGGAGGTAATGCAAATGCTTGTAATGTTGTCTAGATACATTACTAGAGAAGCCTTGTATTGCCTTGTAATGAGAATCTCTACATTTTTTCCACTAATTGCATTGTTTTAGGCACTAACTTCATGTTTTGGCCCATGTTTATGGTAGTGGTTATGCCACTAACTTTGTGATTAGTGTGCTAATTAATCACTATAAATATGAGAAGTTTGTAGTCATTTGATATACATCTTCCATATTTTCTACTTCTTCTCTATGATAATTTTGAACATACCATATGAGTTCCAACTCCTATTTGTTGAGTACAGAACTTGTAGGAGTGTTGTGCGATTTGGGAGACGACGCTTATATCGATTTGTACCGTAGTCGGGGAGATTTCGTTTCTCATTCAGTGACCTCTATACCACGACACAACAATATTTATTCTCTAAATATATATCGCCCCTATAGTGACTCTATATTTCCAATAATACTCGCTCCACATATTTTGTTCCTACCATTTAGCTTTTGCCCATGGGTGGACATATCAAAGATTTGAAAATTTGACCATGAATACATCGTAAAATAAAAATAATTTATAATGTGAGATTTTCATGATTATACAAAAAAAACATTCATAAAAACTAAAGCATACATGGTTAAAATGACGATGAAAATGTCACCTGGAAGATAATAAAAAAGTAAATGAGATGAACAATGTGAATTAGACGGAGTACTTGTAAATTGTAATAAATCTTCAACCTATTTAAATGTATGATATCGCATATAGAAATGTTACAGTATAAAAAGAAACTAATATGCACCTAGTTATTTATACAACATTGCCAAATTACCGAAGCGTCTCTCAATGGCTCCCTCGCAAAACGGTAAATACTACTATACCTCCAGTTGTATAATAAGCATTGTACAACAACTATACAATTATCCGAACTTATGTGTAATTTTTCCGAGCTTTTTAAAAGTTTATTTTTTTTATGTTTAAGTATGTGAGTTCAGAAGCTCTACAGTATTGTTTTGACTCTTTAAAAGAAAACTCTAAAAAATTAGTACAAACTCGGATTCTAAACCCACAGTTGTAATACTATTGTTTGTATAGTCTATTAATTGAACACAACACAGTGTAGACATAGCAAATTAGAATTTCTCTTATTTATAAGACTTTAAAAGTCTTTTATCATAAAGACTATTTTAATGGATATAGAAATACTTACTACCGAGGATAACACATTCTTCGTACAATGTTTACTCTTATTGAGTTATTGTCGGCTAAGGTCTTTTGCTCAAAGAACAATCTTGACAAGCTGACAGCCATATGCAAAGTATTATGTATCGTGAAATTTGTCACTCTGTCATCTGTTTCTTATGATTCAAATAACAATGTAAAAAGTAACTCGCAACAAATGCCTTATCGATGAATAAATATTCGTAGCTACAGTTTACGTTTAAACTGACATGCCAAAAGCCTTGGGTGGCTTGTTACAAACTTCAAGTTCACCCATTGACTATAAAAACTCCACTGTAATAGTAAATTCACGGAAGGCAAAGCCAAAAAAAAAACTACTTCTTATTCGCGTAATAACTCTTACCGCTGTCAAACTGTTGATTAAACATTTTCAAAGGTGCGACAAGGATACCTAGTTAACTCTTTGTATATATTTGAGTCAAGGTGTAGGCCCTGGCGAAACGCTTTTATTGCTTTAGGCATATCACACCCTCATATTGCTACTTTCTCCTTATTGAACCTTGTAACGAAGTGTCTGGTCTCCTCGTCGAATTCTTGGACCACCCTATAGAGGTCGCTAGCTGTTTCGCTGGCATTGTAGTGCCGGCGAACTGTTGATTGAATGCATTGACCAAATCAGCAAAGTTGGAAATATATTTATTTGGCAGACTAACGAACCATTGTAGGGATGGTCGAGATAGTGTTGAGCCAAATCCTTTGCACATGCATGCATCTTTCGTAGGTCTCGTAGCTGTTATTACCATTATCTTCTGCCTGAACTAGCTTATGTGATCCGGGGGTCTGTTAGAGCTGGTCTCTAACGCTATTGTAGTTAGCATACTGGTGAAAGTGGAATGGCTTCTGTCGTGCCCCCTGGTCAGGTCGCCATTGATCTGTGCTGATGGCAGCTATGGGAGTCGCCGCTATTGCTGGCCCATGATTTCATCATTCGACTTGCTGTCCTGTAAACCCTGCATTTGGCATCTGGTTAGCTATAGTAAGATGATTGGTAGAAGCATTATCTAGTATGAATCCGGGATTTGGTTGTTTGCCTAAGTATTAGGAATCTGGCAATTTAACATCTGTGGGGTTGCGCTTTGCAATGGCCGGGTTCCTGCCAAGTCTAGCCTGATTACAACTCTGCGGGGACTAGACATGGTTGTTCTCTGCCTACGGCTTCCTAGTGGTTAGGAGGTGGATTCGTCTTGGCGTGGCTCCTTGCTCCCTTCTAATGCAGGCTCGAGTTCCTTCTGCTGCATGGCGTGTATTTGGGCCAGAGTGCCTTATTGTCTTCTGCACGATCCTTGCTTTCCTAATATCCTTCTTCATTGCCTCAATGGATTGTTGCAAGGTATTCATCCCTTCAATTATGAGTTGGGTGGCACTGCGGGGTGGTGCTCTGGGGTACCATCTTTCTGTGGGAAATAACTGTTTACATCCCCTTAAAATTTAGGATTATAACAAAATTATATAATATGAATGCAAGTCATAAATATGAAAACGATATAAAATAAAGAGAAAACGAATTGAACCTTTGGTCCTAGCAAAATCCGGCCTAAGAACAGATATCAACACAGATATCCTCCTAATCGTAACACCCAAGACTGATTGAGATATGCCCTTGTAATTGCTAGAAAAAGAATTAAAAGTTACAGTTAACTTTTTATTGTTTTGTGTTTTGTGTGATGGAGGCACAAGTTGAGAGAGTAGAAAATTAGGTTAGAAATTTTCCTTGTTCCCCCTTTTGTTCTCACGGCACAAGTAGGTTAATATTGAGGAGATTTAGTCTCCTCAAATAACTACCCATTGACCGGAAAAACCTGAGTGTATCTGGACACTTTTTCCGGTCATTTTAGCTTCTAATATAATGTAATACATTATAATCTGTATGACGATAACGTCAAACTTATCTAGCAAGCCAACCGTTATCGATAAACGTTAATCAACTGATTACAATACAAAGTATACCCTGTGAACCTACAGAGATTTATTTATGTTATTGCACTAACTGTGGAGGACACTTGCTCCAACAATCTCCCACTTGTCCGTACAAGTGTATGTGCGATAACCGATTCTCATATCCATAATAAATTTCTCCCACTCAATGTAAACCAATTTGCAAAGTCCGTATTCACAAAGGTCGTAGTTTACAAGTGATCAGTATCAAGAGTGGTTTCCCCGACTAGAGAGTAACTTAACTGATAAAAGAATCTTCATTCGAGCATGGCCATGCATTTCAGTTACAGCTCCTCGAGTGGCCCTGAGAAATAACATAACCTGATAAAGGTTGGATATTTTCT
>JAIUZE010012074.1:0-56412 GCA_022085475.1 Heliosperma pusillum | reverse complement strand
GTTTATAAAACATGAATAACATAAAAGAGACTTATATGGAAAATACAACACTTTAACATATACGATATGCTTTTCATGTTATGAATACTATTAACTAACATATAACCTATCATATGAAAGCTATCATGTGAATCCGATTAATAATCTATAATACGAGGTAGGGAAGCTGGTATGCTGGCTCAGCGGTTACATTTAAAACATGGCCCTGATACACTCAAACCCTAATCAAACATAATATCATGTGAATCAGTTAACAACCGGTAATCCAACCTCTATCAACCTTAGCCGGCTTGCATCTCACCTTCTAAGACTCATAGAATCATCAAACATGAAAGACCAATACTTCTACAAACAGGCATAAGTTCTTAGCACGGTCAATAGAAGACTTCTGTAACTCGCGTCTATACCACGAGGTAGGATATACTTAAATATTTAGGCTCAGCGGTCACTCCGGTAACATGGCCCAAATACCAAGCACACATCTAGGCTCAGCGGTTACACTAATAACATGGCCCAGATCCAAAGCACATATCTTAGCTCAGAGGTTACCCTAATACCATGGCCAAGATACAACTCTACCCTAATCCTAGACTGCGCAGACCCAGAGAAGTGCGGAAAAACATCGCACCCAAGACTCATCACATGAGTACCCCTAAGGAGATCCACCAAAGGGTTGGCTAGTACTTAAGCTGGCTCCATTCCCCAAAGTGGAAATAATGGTAGCCATGCCCCGACTTGGATATAAACCCACCAAGCCAGGACACAAAAGCTATCAAGCAGTAAACTCCATATGCTCGTTAAAGATAGTAAGGCCTATCGATGTCATGGTCCAAGATACTCATTTAGAATTAGAATGGTCAAGACTCCATATACTCATAATTCTCTATGGGTACTTAGTCAACACGACACCAACCATATAATCAAACAGTCACGGGAAAAACTTCCTATCATGTGACAAATTGCATATAAAATCAAATTCAAATATCATATCGCTAGATCTATTAGGTACATTCATTCATGAAATAAAAAACCTTTACATGCAGACAAATCCCCGCCCCGAGTACCGCGACGGTCATCCAGGTCAAAACGCGGCCGACTGAATCGTCGTTTGGACCAAACCCGTTTGGTCAAACCGGCTAGAAACAGAGGCTTAGCCATCGAGGCTTGAACATAAGAATATCACATTCATTTCATGCTATTTCATTCAATTTCTAACATGTGAATTATTAATTCATACGAAAACCCGCTTGACTTACATGATATCAAATTAAACTAAAATCTCGTATTATAATTTCTAACATGTGAGAAATAATAAGATAATGAAAAGCTTTTAATTAAATAATTTACTTATTAAAATTTCCCACTTGCTAAATATTACAAAACACGATAAAATAACAATACTCTAAAACCGTCACAAGTCCAAGGGGACCCACGGTTCATTTCGGACCGGTTTTGGTCATTTTTTCTAAAAACCGTTTCTTAATATTTCCCGCATGCTTAACATATTTAAAACCCGTCAAAACAACAACAAAACAATCAAGTATCGACAAAAACCCAAAGACCAAAACACGGACCAACCAGACCGGGCTGGACCGGGTCTGAACCGGCCTGAACCGGCCTGGTTTGGCCCGTTTTCCAGCCACCAAAACAGCCCCCCTACGGCCACCACCAACATCAACTCTAAATTATTTCTAACATGTTTTAATTAACAACATCCATATTAAACAACCAATTCATCCATCATGCATACAAAAATCATGATTATGAACAAATCATCAAATATGTCAAGAACACTTAACATGCCAAAATTCATCCAACATAATAATATAACAACTTATCATGTTACTAGTTAAAATCATAAATAACTATAACATGAACATAAACAAAAGAAAACAAAGGTATGTAACATTAATTCGTCGAGTAACTCGGAATCATTACCTTAGCTAGCACAAAATCAAGTAGCACCAAAATAAGAAGTAAAGAAAAACTCGTCTACTAGTCTTCTCCTAAATTATACGAGTCACTAAACTCGTCTTCAAAATCTTCTCCTATAAGAAATGACAAGAATAATATTATTAGAATTAAAACTTGATTTTTCATAATTAAAGTGTTGAAAACGATTTTGTCGGAATTGAAAATAAACCGTACTTGAAGATGGAGAGCGAAGAGGAGATTCTAGAAATATAAGTTAGGACGGATTTGAACAAGTAACGAAGGTTTTGTAACGATTTTGCTCAAAAACGATGAAGAACGATGAAGAACGATGAAGAACACCAAGAACGATTTTGATTATATTAAAGAAAGTATTAAAAAGGTATTAAGTTGATTTAGTGTAAAATGAAAAGATAAGTGGTGAGTAATGGATGGGTGGGCCGTGTAGATATAGAGGAATTTATGAGTCGGGTTTTGAAATTGTTGTTACGGGATTGACTCGGGTGTAATAATTATACTACGGTAATTTGATTAGATATAATTATATATTAAGTTAATTAAACTAAATATCTAGATATTATGTTATTGTAATCAAAAGAAAGAAAATATCAAGTCTTAAGAGAGGGTGGAAGAGCCGTGTGGTAGTAGAAGAATCGGGTCTGTTTTTGAAGCGATTTGCGGAGTTTAAGTTGACGGATCGATAAAGTAACAAATATCTTAGATATTTGTATTAGTTTAATCGAAAGAATGAAAATATCTAAAGTGAGTGGAAAAAGATGACATGGACGTGTGACTCATGCCAAACTCGGGTTTCGGGTTTGTTTCGGGATTTAAGATGACTCGGGAATAGTTAAATGACGTTCGGGATTAAACCGTAAAAGTTATTCTTTAATTCCGAATAAATTCAAAATAATTATATTAAATTATCATAAATTCAAATAAATCTTAATAAAAATAAATTAAATTTATTATTTTTCAAATATAATTGCGGTCTTTAAAATTACGAGGTGAGTCGGGAAAAGTCAACGAAAGTCAAAGTCGACTTAAAAGTCAAGAAAAGTCAATGATGACTTAAAAGTCAAGAAAAGTTAATGACGACTTAAAAGTCAAGAAAAGTCAATGACGACTTAAAAAGTCAAGAAACGTCAAAGACGACTTAAAAGTCAAGAAAAGTCAAAGATGACTTTAAAACGGGATTCTCATGAAATCTCGTAGAAATTCCAAATACGAACTCGGAATTTCCAAATACGACTCGAAACAATAAATTCTATTTTAAAACTTAACTTTGCTGAAAAGTATCCGTAAAATATTTTTACTAAAAAAATAGGGTACTTTTCGGGTTGTTACAAATAGGCAGGCTGACCAAGTACCCTATTTTCCTACTCGAGACTATTTCTATGACCTTGACGACCCCTATTCCTTATAGTTGAGAACTGTCCCGTCCGGCCCTAGACTCTCTTATATTGATCTCCTTCGCTTATTTACATATACTTTTAGTTAGCTTTCTTGCCTTTATCTTGTTTCTTTTATTCACTTCTAACTCAATCCTTAAAAACGTCGACCTTAGTAGATTTAGAATTTCGACCTTAGATCAAATTGAATTAGACTACCTCCCCGTGAATTCGATCCCTGACTTGCCACTAGCTATTTGTAGTTAGTTTAGTTAGAGTTATAAATATTATCTGATAACAGTTTTAGCGCGACATAAAATCGTTCATCATCGGTCTAAATATATTGTATATCAAACCTCGTCACACTTAAACATTAGTCGTCCTCGAGTATGTAAGTGAGCAAAAACAAGACCCTTATTTAATTAAGCTAAACTAAACTACTAAAATCCGATAAGAGGCAATTAACGGGCCTTCTCCGTCCCTTCAACTCACAACGAAATACAATGAGGTATTAACTCCCTTGCAAGGCAAGTGGGGGCTTGCGGAAATTTTTTGACACACCCAACAATAAAGCAAAAATCAACACATAGGATTCATCACAAAAAGTTAAACCGCTTTCCTCATCTAAGCAGGTTTTAGAAGTTAGCACAAAGGAGCTTTGGTTGAGGATGTCGACTCATAGTTTCACCGCTATGCCTAGCCTCTAAATCAAACCCAAAATGACCACAAAGACAATCACGGGTGCTAATGGATTCTAGGCGGGCAAGGGGAAGTTCTTGGCTTTACTCCCAAGATTTACAAGACTACACATTATTCGGCTCAATATCAAGCCTTTGACCCGGCAAGGACACCAAGACCGACTCTTACGGTTTTCACTCAACACACAATGAAAGAACGGGTGATTTATTATAAAAAGTAACCAAAATCACTCTCTTAGGTCGACTTGCGAGACATGCCTGCTATAAATGTGGTGCTCCTGCCAACTTGTCTGTCTAAGAAATGATATACGATGCACAAATATGAGTCAATAGGGTTGTAATGGGGCTTAGGTATAGGGTGAGAAAGGGGTTGGTGCAAGCACCGATCTTAGGAGATGTGGAGCTCAAAAAAGTAGAAAATCACATCTTAACCAAACCACCTAATACTACACAAATAAAAGGCAAGAATCCTTCAAAATTTGGCCTTTGATTGACAACAAAAACATTCTTATGATTTACATTTCAAAACTTGGATCCAATTGCAACTTATTCACCCCTTTATTTCACTATACTAAATCTCTTTTCTATTTTGTTTTCCCTTTCATTATCCTCTTTTGTATTTGATTTTTCATTTTCGTTTTTCGCTTTTCTAATTTCTTTCAATTTCCGACACCTAAAAAGCATTATTCACCACGTCTAAACTCCTCAATATTTCCATCCAAAATAACTCAACATATGCCTTCCAATCAATTAACCCACCCAAATTTGTTGATCAAAACATTCCACATGACTTGCTACTCTTGGTGAGATGTTTTTGGGATGTAGATGTTTGATAGTTAAAGAAAAGACAAGGTTAAGGCTCAAATTGGGTTAAAAAAAGGGGAAATCGATGCGGGGCATAAGATAAAGCTCATTTGGCTATGTGAGGCTATTTATTTGAACAAATTGACTCAAAACCTTGCACATCAACATTTCTTTAACAAACTATGTCAAGAGCACCATACTCGAGCGTAAAAGATGTAACATGCCACGTAAGGAACTACCCTCAATCTTATACGGGACCGGTTTGATGGGCCGGTCAATAGAGGCTCTAACCTCAAATTTTAGTAGCTAATATCGGTCTCTGTAAGGTCTAGGGCCCAATAGGGCCTCACAAGGTAATCTAGACTCGGTCGCTAGGCTAGACTTCCGGGTTTTGCAAGTAAAACCCATTTATCATGTGATGTCAATGAGGCACAAGCTATCAAAAGAGGGTCGGCAAGGGGGTTTGACATTAATATCATTGTCAACATGACTCCTCCACCTAGGCTCCAAGACTATATTTACAAAACAATACAAATGCATGCGTGTTCTATACATGTATGTACAGTCTACGTGAAATGCAAATGAACGTATTATATACGAGTTCTATACTAAATGCAAGTTAATGCTAATCCTAGCAGCAAACAACACCACATCATCAACCAATCCGGCTCCCAAAGGAAGCACCCAAGCATAGAATCCCGTTCTCCTTCTACACTATATATACAAGAAAAGGAGAAAAGGTTAGAGAACATATCACCTAGCGCGTCTTCTCCAATTCTCCAAGTGTGTTGCCTATCAATAGAGCTAGTGCAAAACAAATATGTACAAATTAATCTAAACATATTTTTGAACTTTTTTTGAAGATTTTTCAATTTTTTTGAGGTTTAATTTGAAATTCTTATCACATATATACAAAAAAAAAAATAAAAAAAATACAAATGGATATTTCCCTTCCCACACTTAGACCGACATTATCCTCAATTTCCAAATGTGTGTGTGTGGGGGGGGGGGGGGGGGGGGGGGGGGGGGTTGAGCACAAAAAAGAACATGTTTTTGAATTTTTTTGATTTTTGGAGAATGAAATAACATGTTTTTATGTTTTTCAATAGCAAGAATATTTAAATGACAATGCAAAAGTGAAATGAATCGTCTAAACTAAATGCAAACTAACTAAATGGATGCAAGTTTTTTTATTGATATGAAAAGAGAGCCAATTTGAATTAACTCGCATTTGGATACTTAGGGGAAAACTTTGGATTCAGAAAATTTTATTTGGATTTTCAAAGTGGGGTAAGGGACAATGTTCAACTCATGAATGCATAAAAATGAAGAAAACTCATCAAAATGTATATGCTCAAAAGAGTGAAGTGGTCCACTTACTTGTACCCACAAGGGAAGCTTTTCAATTTTGCCTCCGTTTTCCATCATCGCTGCTCAAAAGCCCGAAGCAACTTATCAAATGTTTGAGCAAACCCCACAAAAAAGCACAAGTATATAGCAAGGGGACTCAAAGAATGAAACACCAACAAACTCAACCCAAGCTCGATCGACTCTTCACCGTCTTCATTGTGGTATAAAGTAGGAGATGGTGGCAAGATATAACAAGTCTCACATGGCAAATCTCCACACCCCTTAGCAATTTTGGGTGGCTTATCATGGTAGACGGGAGGGGTAAAGAGTGTGAAAACGCTCAACCTCTTAAGAGGATCAAGAGGCAAGGACATAGAAGGCTTCAAAGAGGTAGGTGAAGGAGGAAGCAAGACCTCAACTTCACCGTTTTCTTCATCAAGAAGAGATTTTTCCAAGCCATTTTCTCTCATGGCCTCTTCAATTTCATCAACTTGGCTCTCCCAACTAGAAGAGGAGTCAAGGAGCCAAGGATCACTTTCAAAAGAGCCTAAATCCAACGGAATTGGAGAGTTCAAGTATGCATCAGTTTCATCATCAATAAGACAATCCATTTCATTCCTCCTAGAACTCTCCAAAGCCACAACATCTATCGAATCATCATTTTCATCACTCTTCTCTTTTCTCAAATCACCAACAATGCCTGCAATGACATCCACCGAATAGACAATTTCCACCATTGGCTTGGACAAAGCCTCCATCAAAGAAAAATCAATTTTGCTCTCATTAACATTAAAGGAGAGGTGCCCCTTCTTCACATCAATTACGACCCCTCCGGTTTCCATGAATGGTTTCCCAAGGATAATGTGAGTTTGTTGGTTTTCGGGAATGTCCAAGACCACAAAGTCGGCGGGGATGTAGACATTACCCACTTTGACCGGGACATCATCAAGAATTCCCTTAGGATATTTGACCGAGCAATCGGCAAGTTGTATAGTCATGGAAGTGGGTCTCAAATCTTCAAGGCCAAGCCTTTTTGCAAGGGGGAGAGGAAGGATGCTAACACTAGCAGCTCCTAGATCACAAAGAGCTCTTGAAATTGGAATGTTTCCCACCACACAAGGTATAGAAAAGCTCCCCGGATCTTGAAGTTTCTTAGGCATGTTGTTTAAAAGCACCGCACTACACTCTCCCGTCAAGGCTACAAGCCCATCATTGGTTATGATCCTCTTCTTTGTCAACACCTCCTTAATAAATTTGGTGTAAAGTGGCATTTGGCTCGCTACATCGGTGAAAGGTGACGAGACTTCAAGCTTTTTTAGCATTCCCACAAATTTTGCAAATTTTTTCTCTTTACTCACGGCCTTGGGCCAGTTTGGAAAAGGTAGAGGAGGTGTGTAATCTTGGGTCACATTTGGAGGAGGTTGGATGATTTAATTTTCCCTCGCCATTTCTTCTTCACTAGGGTAATGGTCTTCCACCATCTTAACCTTCAACTTTCTCTTTTCATTGGAATTCATGGGTTTTTGAGAATTTTCCAACTTGTTATCACCCACCAAAGTGATAGCAAGCAATTTTTGGTGATGTGGTGGCCCATCCTTAGGGTGAGAGCCTTGGATTGGTAGAACATGCTCCCTTTTTGAACATTAATGGGTTCTTGGTTGGCTAAGTAAGAATCAAAATTTCTTTGTTGAGCTTGAAAATTTATTTTTGAACATGCTCCCTTTTTGGAAATTAGAAATGTCGGATCTCAAGAGTTTGATTATTTGATCCGTATTTGCCTCACGTTGCACAGCCCTATTCTCCATACCTTTCAAAATTTGCTCAATTGAAGAGTTGGGTTGTTCAATAAAGAGAGGTGGTTGTTGGAAATTTTGTTGATTTTGGGAATTTTGATTGTTGTGTTGATTTCGGTTGTTGTTGTTTCTTTGATCTCTAAATGGAGGAGGGACATAGGATTGGTTGCTTTGATGTGAAAATATCCTAGAGTTGGAATTTTGGCCTTGGTTGTTGTTGTTGTAAGACCTTTAAAGGTCGGGTTTAGGAGGTGGTTGATATTGAGGAGCTTGATATTTGGGGTCCAAGGGTTGACCGTCATAAGAAATCCTTGGGTCTTGATTGGGAAATGCTCGGTAGAAGGTTTCATGGCGTTGATAGGAGTACCTTGGTTGTTCTTGCAAAGAATAACAATCATATTGAAGATGATCATCTCTTGGAAAGGAAGGGCACAAATCATATGTGTGGCCAACACCACCACATGTGTCACAAATAGGTTGTTGAGAGTAGGTTCTTGGAGGAGACCTTGGTTTCTCAAGATAGTAGACTCTAGCATGAATAGGTCTCTCCCCTTGGATATGATGAATTTGTCCTTTGCCTCTTTCCAACCCCAAATTATCAAACTTCTTTGATAGCTCATCCAACTTGAGTTTTGTCTCCAACTCAAGCCTACTAGGCCCTCCACTCTTACCCCCACTCTCCCTTGAGGCATAGCTACTCTCCATTTCGGAAATGTTTTGAATCATCTCCGTGATCTCGGCATTGTTCATCTTGTCAAAATTACCGCCGGAAGCCGCCACTATCATGTCTCAAAACCTTTGCTCAAGTGTTTGGAAAAATGTTTGTGTGGTCATCCACTTTGTTATACCATGATGTGGGTAAGAAGTGAGTAGATCTCGAAACCTCTCCCAAGATTCATTCAATGTCTCAAAATATTTTTGCTTGAAGGTTTGAATTTCATGCCTTATCCTTGCGGTCTTGGAAGGAGGGTAGAATTTGTTGATGAAAGCCTTAGAAAGGCTAGCCCATGTGGTGAAAGTACCTGGTTCATGAGAATTCAACCATTTCTTGGCATTGTCTTTCAAGGAAAATGGGAATAGCATGAGAATAATTTGATCTTCGGTGATTCCATTTCTTTTGATTGTGCCCACTTTTTCCTTAAAACTCACTAAATGCTCATGAGCATCTTCACTTTTCAACCCATGAAAGATGTCTTGTTGAATGAAGGAGATGACATGGTGTCTAAACTCAAAGGTGTTACGAGCAATAGCTCCATAGTTAATGGCCGAGCAAGACCGATTAGGGTCCGACCTATTGTAATAGCCCATAGGTTGGTCTGCCAATTCTTGTATGAAAGGGTTGTTTCTAGGTGAGTTTGGTGGAATTGGAGAATTTGGTGTTGTGGGTGAAAGGGTGTTGTTGGAATTTTCTGAGGAAGTGGGTGAATTTATGGGAGAAGGGATTGGAGGGTGGTTTGTTGGTATGATGGGGGGTGATAAGGTGGAATTGGAGGCATGAGAAGTGGATGAATCAATTGTGGATGGCTGAATATTTGTGGAAGTAGGAATGGGGGATCTTCTTAAAGAAGCAAGTGCTTGTCTTCTTCTTACCCGGAAAGTCTTCTCAATCTCTCGATCAAGTGGGAAAAGAGGTCCAATAAAACACCTACTCATGCACTCAAAAAAAGATCAAATAGTCCTAATGCAAATAGATGCATTAGGACAAATGGTAAATCGAACAAATAAAAGTGAACTAAGCCTAAAATCAATTAAACTATCTTATCCAATATTGCCGTCCCCGGCAACGGCGCCAAAAAATTAATGTAAGATTTATTTAACCTCGCAAGCGAACGAGTTATCGTTGTATATTGCAAGGGTCGTATCCCAAGGGATGGTAATTATGGTTCTAAGACGGTTTAATCAAATTCTAGTTTAATTCTAGCTAAAAGCAAGTTGAAGATGACTAATGCTAAACAAGACTAACAAGAAAGCAAAGATGCGATTTAAATCAAAGATTAAAAGAAATTAAGGTGAATGAGTTCATTAATGTAAGTATAGGTCAATTATGGTGGGGGTTAGGAATAGTCTAATAGTGAGTCTAAACATATCTCCACCTCTCGGTGCAAGACGGTAAATAGGCAAGCCTCCACCTCTCGGTGCAAGACGAGTCCTAGCCTAAGGTTCGATTGGGTTCTAGACCTAACCTCCCCCTAAACATCCAAAACACACACACAAATACAATACAAGTCCAACCTCTCACTCAAACTAGTAGTTAAACATGGAAAAGACTCAAATTACTCATTCAAGCATTTCAACAAACACCTTGTGTGGACAAAACAAGTAGACTACCAAAGACTTAATCTGTATGCCCAATTACCATAATCGACCCATAAACCTACATTAAATCCCCCATCTACCCTAGCAATACACTACTCACACATATTAATGGAGGTAAGCATTAAAGATGGATACTTTGATTGATAGTCCTAGACCTCTAAATAGACTACTGTAATTAGTTCATTAAATTACATTAACTTAATGATTTAGGATCTAGTTATCATGCATGCAATTATAAAAGAAAAAATATAAAGATAAGATGAAATTTCCTTACATTGGAAATTTCGGTATATATCGGCACAATAAGAAACTCTTTTCTTATTGTTCTTGAGCAAAAAATTAGTGGATGATCCTCCATAAACCAACCTCCAAAGTAGAAGGTCTCCTTCTTGTTGCACCCAGGAATCCACCCAAATAATCTTAGCTTATTATTAACTAGAGAATAAGTAAGAAAAAAAATACTACTAAAATTATTGTATTACTACACTAGTAATATGAAGACAATATTAGTGTATTTAAGAGTTTAGAGAGAGGATGAGGTTTTAGTGAGAAGAAGCAAAATAAGCATAAGAATCAAGTGCATGAAATTGAACAACAATGTTCAATATGAAGGCCAATATGGCCGGATCCCATGAGCTCCAAGTGAGCTCTATTTTGCTTATTTTTATTCACATGCAAAATGGCTTAAGTGTAGAGTTATAACAATGATTAAAGCTTGTAGGATGTGTCATTATCAAGTGTGTTTATGTGCAAGTCACTCAAGACAATTATCATTGTCTCTTATGAGTACACAACTGGTCACTTGTGTCCAATATGGACCATTTTGATTTTTAATATTTGTCTCACAGATACTTATTAATCATATGCTTAATTATCATGTATAATTAAGTGTTAATTTGATCATATAACAATTATATGACACAAATTAATAAACAATATGTACTTAACTTTTAAGTGATATTTCGCCATTATATCAATATATAATGGGTCCCACAATGCCCAATTAATTTATTTTACAACTCCTTGTAAATATAATTAAGTAATAACCTCTATCTCAAAATATATGCATTACCTCAACTAATTTAATGAATTAACGATTAATCACTAAATTAAATCTTGTTTTATCATATTTAAATAAGACGTAAAATTTATTCAGTCAGTTATCGTATAATTGGTTAATAAACTTAAGTAGAATGAGTTCCTAACTCAATTTCCAATAAATAACTCTCGTAACTAAACGTACATATCAAATATATGTAATGTGCTAATTAACTGTATCATATATAAATAATTAGTTCTACTATTTGGGTTTCATCCTATATGTGTGACCGAAAGGGATCAGTTGATCACCGCCGTCATACGACAATAACGTCTAACTCTAGTGAGCTGAGCGTTACCGATTTACGTTAATCAAATGACGTGGAGTATCAAAATATACTAATCATGTCACGTATATTCCAAATGAGTTTTTTTTATACAAATGCACTATTGTGGAGGACACTTACTCCAACATTGATAACAAATAAGTAAGAGAAGACATATTCAACATGTAAACTAATCAAATAAATAAGAAAGAACAATTAAATGACAAGTGAATGAAATAAAGATGAGAAATTACCAAACATGTAATAAAAGATGAGAACTTGAATTAATAATGGAAGAAAGAGTCTCCTCTTGTCTTCAAATTATAACCCAAATCTTCACTAAAAACTATAAGAAAGACTAGATCTAACAATAACTAACTAGGAAAGCGAGTAATTATCACTAATTAAGAGAGATTAGAGTGCTAATTAGGGAAATATTTTCACTAAATACCAGGGTTCTTGTGTCTAGGGTTGTGTGTCCAAAATGAATTAAGAGAGGGGTATTTATAGGTTAGTGGGATTAGAGGGTTAAAAAAGGAGAAAATAGAATTTGCGGGCAGGGGGTCCCAGTCGGGTGGCCGGCCGCCGGTGGCCTGGACCGGCTGGGACTTCCTGCTCTTTCTTCCTCTTTCTTTCCTCTTTCTTCCCTTATGCCGTCTCCCCAGCCGGTCTGGCCGGCCGCCGGAGTCGTGGACCGGCTGGGACTTGGCTGCTCCTCCTTCCTTCTTTCTCTTGGTGTCGACTCCCCCAGCCGGCCGGCCGACCGCCGGTGGCTTGGACCGGCTGGGATTCCCTGCTTCTTCTTCTTCTTTCTTTGTTTTTTGGGGCTAGGTGGGGTGCTCAGCCGGCCGACCGGCCGCCGGTGGCCCTGACCGGCTGGGACTCCCCTTCTCCTTCCTTCCCTTCTTTTCTTCATTTTTTCTTCTTCTTTTATTTCTTCTTTTCCTTATATGCTTAGTGACGGTTTCATGTTTCTCATCCAGTCTCATACTTCTTTTGGAATATTTCTTATAAGACGAGACAGAAGTTCATGATATGAAAGCAAAGCGTGATATAAGGCAAAATGCAATAAATCCGATGCTAAAATGCATTAAATAAGGTCGAAATAGAAGAGAATGAAGAGGAGAGTCGGTCTAAATATATTGTATATCAACGACCACTCCAACACCCCCTCCCCACATGGCAGAGCTGAGATCATGCCGTAGTCCTCCAAGGTGATTCCAACCTCTCCAAAAGGCATATGGAAAGTCGAGGTCGTGTCCCAATACCGATCAAGAAAGGCTCGAATCAGGCAAAGGTTAGCCCGAATCTTCATCGCCTTGATTGTCCTCCAAGATCGGACACACTCTCTAAAGGCTCATTGGAGTGTAAACTACTAAGGTTTGCAAGTTTTAATGAAACTTGAGTAGCTTGACTCAAACTGAGAACAATGTCAATTAACAAATGGATGTTGTTTTAGAGAGGGTGAACTGTTTAGCTGAAAACTCAAGGGATATGACTTAGAGATACTCCTCTACAGCAAGGCATAAGAGAAAGGACTCAAAGACTGGTTTTAGAGATAGTTTTCAAGTGTTACAGCAAAGCACAAACACCCTAGACTAGACTCAACAGCAAGTAAGTTAACCACAGCAATGCACAGATATAACTTGACTCACAATACAAGGCACTGATCAAACACCTTGAAGATGTATCAGGCTTGCTTCAAACTACAGCTCTTAGCACAAGTTTGATAGTTTTGAGGGATTTCTCAAAGTTCATTCATTCATAAAAGTCTAACTCAAACAACATACAAAGACCTCCTTATATAGAGAGGCTGATATCTTGTGAGCCATTGGATGTATGGATCATCCAAGGGCCAGCTTAGGATCTAAACTACTTCTACTGACATTAATTAAGAGCCTCACAATAGGACGAGCTCAACAACTATAAAGAACAGACACAAAACACAAAAGAAAACAGACTGAACAAAAGCAAATAAAGCAGTTTTTGGAGTTTTCCTGAAATGGAAATCTGTTGTTCTTGTTGTCTTGTGCTTTGCTCTGGGTGTTTTGTTGCTCCTTGGAACTCTCCACTCTTATGAGGACGTAGATAAACCTGCCTTAGATGAAGACAAGTTGACTTAAGCAAAAGAAAACATCATCTGAGCATGTACTACCTCTGCTATGCTGTTTACTGGACTCTAGCTTTGGGGTGTCTGTTTCATGGGTTTTTGCTAGACTTCAAAATGGTTTGTCCTGGGCAAACTTGTAGCTTAGAGGGTTGTCTTGATGGTAGGCCATAGTGGGGGTGGTTGGGATGCCCTGGTGTACCTCCTAGATGCAGGGTTTGTTAAATGGTCTGTCTGGGCCTGAATGGCTTTGTTTCTGTTTTGTGTGGGTAATGTGGGTTGTGTTGGGGCTTGGCATGGGTTGTTGAACCTTGGACTGTCTCCCTCACTGTTGTAGCTTGGCATGGCTTGGTCTTGGCTTGTCATAGCTTGTTGTTTGGACCTTGTAACTCTAGCTTCCATCTGAGGGGTCAAGCTTGTCTTGTTTGTGGTTGGATCATCAAGACCCCTTGGGTGAGCTCCTGCTGCAGCCTCCCCAGGTTGAAAAGGGCTTGAACTCAAGCCTGTGTCTTCCTCCCCCTCAGAGTCTTCATAGAAGGGACTAAGATCTCCCACATTGAATGTTCCATGGACTGCATACTCTCCTGGTAGATCAATTTTGTAGGCATTAGGACCTATCTTCTCTATGACTTGAAAAGGACCATCTGCCCTGGGCTCTAACTTGTTCTTTCTCTTGGAAGGGAACCTTTCTTTCCTTAGGTTGATCCATACTAGGTCTCCTAGTGCAAAGTCTTTCTTGGTCTTAGGAACCTTGGCATTCTTCTTGTATAGATCATTAGCTTTCTCAATTTGTTTTCTGACTGATTCATGGAGTTTTAGCATTTGTTCCACCCTCTTCTTGGCATCATAGTGGACCTCTGACCTGCACACATTAGACAAACTCAAAGTCATTAAGGGGTTAGTACCATAGACCACTTCAAAGGGGGAGTGGCATGTGGCTGCTGATGGAGCTCTATTGAAAGAGAACTCTGCTTGGGCCAATTTCAAGTCCCAATCCTTGAGAGATTTGCTGACTATACACCTCAAGATTCTTCCCAAGGTCTTGTTAGTCACCGCAGTTTGGCCATCAGTTTGAGGGTGATGGGAGGTACTAAACAACAACCTAGTGTTAAGCAGCTTCCACAATGTTCTCCAAAAATGGCTCATAAACTTTGTGTCTCTGTCAGACACAATGGTCCTTGGAACTCCATGTAACCTCACCACCTCATCAAGGTATAGCTCTGCTACACTCACAGCATCCTCAGTCTTCTTGCAAGCAATGAAATGTGCCATCTTACTGAACCTATCCACAACCACCATGATAGAATCTTTCCCTCTTGCTGTCCTAGGCAATGCTACTATAAAATCCATGCTCACATCTTCCCAAGGCCTACATGAGACTGGTAGGGGAGTGTAAGGCCCTGCTTGAAAAGAACTCTTGGCTTTTGACAAACTCCACACCTCCTGAGCACTATTTGGACTTCTCCCATCATCTTAGGCCAGTAGAATTGATCATGTAGTATGTCCACAGTTTTCTGAACCCCAAAGTGTCCTCCAAGGCCACTTCCATGTACCTCCTTGATCAATAGACTCCTATAAGATCCTCTGGGAACACACAACTTGTTTCCTTTAAACAAGAATCCATTTTGCAAAGTGTAGGGTGAATCAATGGTTCTTGTTCCCTCTTTCTGTGCTAACCAATCTTCTGCAAAGTCTGGATCTTCTTGATACATGTCCTTCATGAACTCAAAGCCAAGAACCCTTTGCTCCATAGTTGATAGCAGAGTGTACCTCCTAGACAATGCATCAGCCACCACATTTTGTTTGCCCTCTTTGTATTTGCTAGAAAAGGTGAATGACTGAAGGAACTCCACCCACTTAGCATGTCTATGACTGAGCTTATGTTGGCCTCCTATGTACTTCAATGCCTCATGATCAGAGTGTAAGACAAAAGGTTTGGGCTTCAGGTAATGACTCCAATGCCTCAGAGCTCTGACAAGAGCATAGAACTCTTTATCATATGTAGAATAGTTTAGCTTGGCACCACTTAGCTTTTCACTAAAGTAGGCTACAGGTTTCTTCTCTTGGATGAGGACAACTCCAATTCCCACTCCACTTGCATCACATTCAACCTCAAATAGGCAATCAAAGTTTGGCAATCTGAGGATAGGTGCACTGCACAAGAGCCTCTTCATGTGTTTGAAAGCCTGTAAGGCATTCTTAGTCCAAGTGAACTCTCCCTTCTTCATGCACTCAGTGAGAGGTGCTGCAATGGTGCTAAAATCCTTAATGAATCTTCTGTAGAAGGATGCTAAGCCACGGAATCCCCTTACCTCTGTAATACTCCTAGGGATAGGCCAAGACTGGACTGCAATGATCTTGTCTTGATCAACTGAAATGCCTCTACCAGATACCACATATCCTAGAAACTTGACTTCCTCAGTCATGAAGGTGCATTTCTCAAGCTTCCCAAAGAGCTTGCTCTCCTTAAGTATTTCAAACACAGCCTCAAGATGCCTCAAATGATCATCCTTGCTCTTGCTGTAGATGAGGATATCATCAAAGTATACCACCACAAATCTCCCTAGGCAAGGCCTAAGCACTTCTGTCATCAATCTCATGAAGGTACTTGGGGCATTTGACAGGCCAAAGGGCATGACAAGCCACTCATAAAGGCCATGCTTTGTTTTGAAGGCTGTCTTCCACTCATCTCCTTCCCTGATCCTCAATTGATGGTAACCTTGCCTCAAATCAATCTTAGAAAAGAACCTTGAGCCACTCAGCTCATCCAACATGTCATCAAGCCTAGGTATAGGGAACCTATACTTGACTGTGATGTTGTTGATAGCCCTGCTATCTATGCACATCCTCCAAGTCCCATCCTTCTTAGGAACCAACAATGCAGGCACAGCACAAGGGCTTAATGACTCCCTTACAAACCCTTTACTCATCAACTCTCCAACTTGCTTCTGCAGCTCTTGTGTAGCCTTAGGATCACATCTGTAGGCTGGTCTATTAGGTAGTACAGACCCTGGCACAAGGTCTATTTGGTGTTCAATCCCTCTCAAAGGGGGTAAGCCATCAAGAAGTTCCTCTGGAAACACTTCCTTGAACTGATCAATGAGGGGCTTAACATCTGCAGGGATCACCTTAGACTCCTCTTCCTGAACTTCTTTTGATAGCAGCATTACTATAGGTTGCTCCTCACTACACTCTTTTGACCATTGCTGACTCAGATAGAAATACAACTCCACTAAAGTCTTCAGCCACACTTGGACTTCCATAGCTCTTCTGATGTGGTGGTAAGGGGGCTAATGTCACCTTCCTGCTCCCATGCTTGAAGGAATAGGTATTACTTCTTCCTTGGTGTATGGAGCTTTTATCAAACTCCCATGGCCTTCCTAATAGCAAGTTACAGGCATCCATTGGAACCACATCACACAATACTTCATCCTTGTACACACTGCCAATGGAGAAAGGGACCATGCATTGCTTATCCACCTTAACCTCTGCTCCCTTACTCAGCCATCTCAACTTATAGGGGTGAGGGTGATCTTGAGTGCTCAACTTCAGCTTATCAACCATAGTAACAGAAGCCACATTGGTACAACTACCTCCATCTATAATAAGGTTACAAACCCTCCCTTGTATGGTACATCTGCTCCTGAAAATGAGGGACCTTTGATCCTCCTCCAAAGGTATCTGTTGTGAATGCATTACTCTCCATAGGACTAAGCTGTGGCCTGTGTCAGGGAGTGCCACTATTGCCTCCTGACTAGACTCTTCTTCCTCACTCACCACTTCTTCAACCTCAGGCTCATCCCTCTCATACTCAACTAGACCCTCTTTTTCCCAAGCCTCAACTTCCATTATAGTTAAGGTCTTCTTAGAAGGGCAATCCTTCCTGAAATGTCCATAGCCTTGACATTGGAAGCACCTAATTCTGTTCTCAGTCAATGAAGTGCTTGGCTTTTGACCCATGATGCCCTTACCCTTGTCTAAGGTAGGTGGGGGTGCTGTCTTAGGGGTATCCATGGCTCTAAACCCACTATAAGGTCTGGTTTGAAAAGGCCTAACAGGTTTTGGTGTAGCAGGCTTAGTCTTCCCTATCTTCTCAATTCTCAGAGATAGGTTGACAACATCATCAAATGACCACAGAGGTTGCATCCTAACCTTGTTAGCAATGTTCTTATCTAGACCCTCTAAGTACCTAGCAATCCTTTGCTCAGGTTTCTCATTTATATCACATTGTAAGGTGAGTTGTTCAAACTCCCTCAGATAAGATTCAACAGGTTTGTCTCCTTGTTTCAACTTAGACAACTTGATAAACAGATCCTGGGTGTAATCCTTAGCAACAAATTTGTCTAACAGTTTCTTTTTCAGTTTAGTCCAAGACTTGATGGGTTCTTTACCTTCCCTAGCCCTTAACCCTTTCATAGTTTCATACCAAAGGGAAGCATACCCTTTCAGTTTAAGGATGGCTACTTTAAAAGACTTAGAATCATTGTATCCTTTGTACTCAAAGATCCTTTCTACTTCTCTTAGCCATTCTAACAAGTCATCAGGATTAAGACTACCAGAAAACTCAGGGATATCTACCTTAAGATGCTTGTCTGTGTTCCTGTGGATGGAAGCTCTGCTTCTTGTTGAGTCATCTGAGTCTGGATACTCTTCATCATCAGGTGGCCTTCCTCTGCCTCCTCCTTGGCCTCTTCCACGTCCTCTGCCTCTTCCTCCAGCAAGCAAATGGTTGCCTATAACCTGGTCCAGGGTTCTGGTTAGAGTGGTTACAATCCCAGCCAGATCCTCCATCCTTGCTTCTACTCCTGCTAGTCTCTCTTCACTCATTGGGCTATTTTTGTGTTTTTAAATGTAGTTAGGGAAAATGAACTCACTAAGACTCTCAACCAAAGCTCTGATAACCAATTTGGAGTGTAAACTACTAAGGTTTGCAAGTTTTAATGAAACTTGAGTAGCTTGACTCAAACTGAGAACAATGTCAATTAACAAATGGATGTTGTTTTAGAGAGGGTGAACTGTTTAGCTGAAAACTCAAGGGATATGACTTAGAGATACTCCTCTACAGCAAGGCACAAGAGAAAGAACTCAAAGATTGGTTTTAGAGATAGTTTTCAAGTGTTACGGCAAAGCACAAACACCCTAGACTAGACTCAATAGCAAGTAAGTTAACCACAGCAATGCACAGATATAACTTGACTCACAATACAAGGCACTGATCAAACACCTTGAAGATGTATCAGGCTTGCTTCAAACTACATCTCTTAGCACAAGTTTGATAGTTTTGAGGGATTTCTCAAAGTTCATTCATTCATAAAAGTCTAACTCAAACAACATACAAAGACCTCCTTATATAGAGAGGCTGATATCTTGTGAGCCATTGGATGTATGGATCATCCAAGGGCCATCTTAGGATCTAAACTACTTTTAATGACATTAATTAAGAGCCTCACAATAGGACGTGCTCAACAACTATAAAGAACAGACACAAAACACAAAAGAAAACAGACTGAACAAAAGCAAATAAAGCAGTTTTTGGAGTTTTCCTGAAATGGAAATATGTTGTTCTTGTTGTCTTGTGCTTTGATCTGGGTGTTTTGTTGCTCCTTGGAACTCTCCACTCTTATGAGGACGTAGATAAACGTACCTTAGATGAAGACAAGTTGACTTAAGCAAAAGAAAACATCATCTGAGCATGTACTACCTCTGCTATGCTGTTTACTGGACTCTAGCTTTGGGGTGTCTGTGTCATGGGTTTTTGCTAGACTTCAAAATGGTTTGTCCTGGGCAAACTTGTAGCTTAGAGGGTTGTCTTGATGGTAGGCCATAGTGGGGGTGGTTGGGATGCCCTGGTGTACCTCCTAGATGCAGGGTTTGTTAAATGGTCTGTCTGGGCCTGAATGGCTCTGTTTCTGTTTTGTGTGGGTAATGTGGGTTGTGTTGGGGCTTGGCATGGGTTGTTGAACCTTGGACTATCTCCCTCACTGTTGTAGCTTGGCATGGTTTGGTCTTGGCTTGTCATAGCTTGTTGTTTGGACCTTGTAACTCTAGCTTCCATCTGAGTGGTCAAGCTTGTCTTGTTTGTGGTTGGATCATCAAGACCCCTTGGGTGAGCTCCTGCTGCACTCATCGCTCAATGAGGGTCCTCTCCACCTCCGCCAACTTCTCGTAAGCATCCATCATGGTCGTGTAGCCGGAAAAAGGACCTCATGTTCCCGACATCCTGCAACTCAAGCCAAGAAAATCATTTAGTATTAAACCTCAAAAGGAACGACAATATGGAAGATGACAACAAGATCTTACAATACTCCGCACCGTACGGTAGGACAAGTGGCTCTCCGCTGCCCAAATGAGATGTCTACTATCCTATTTCTCGGCCCACTCAGGTGCGCCCACTAGCCGACGTGCACCTCGTTCTGTAGTGGTCCTTCTCGGGACCTCCTCCTTAGCCTCGTCACGCACCTCTTGTATGTCTTCTTCCGCGCGGGAAGAAGAAGGCTCAAGGTCTATGTCCTATAGGGGCTCTCCCCGACGTAGAAGGAATATCACCTGCTAATCCAAAGCGGTTTCAAACAATCCTCAGCGGTTTCAAGCATATTCAAGCAGTTGAAGTATTACAAGCATTTTTGAGCTCTAAAGGGAAGTTTTTCGGTCGTCTTCGGCCGTTTATTCCAAAACCCGACTACACATGTTGGGATGGGTCAAGTCAAGTCTATTCAAAGCCTAGTCACGGGTTTGAGTCGGAAATTCGACAACATTTCGCTATAATAGCGGTTATGCCGTAGAAAAAGTGTCCTGTAGAAGTTGTCCCAAATCAAAAATCTATCTCCACAACAAGTTTACCCATTACGCAAGGGTCCCAAAACACTAAATTAAATCCAAAATGGCAAGCCTAAAGGGCCTTTTCAAAGCGATTTTTGGTTCAGCAGAGTGACTGTCTCATTTGCTCAAAATTTGACAAAAATTCAAAAGGAATACATGGTTACGCTCCTAACAAAGCCTAGTATTCATTTCCAGTGTCCATTTCTACCATACAAGCTCAAATGGGTGATAATGCCCAATTTTCGACATTAAAGGGGGAAGGGAACCCTAATTTCAATTCTAATTTAATCAAAATGCAAGCGATTAAAGCGAGAATAAGACGCATACCTCGATTGGTCATGATTAATGGCACAATTTGATCGATATTCGACGAGTTTTGGATGGATTTTGAGAGGTTTATTTGAGTTTTATGTTTTAGGAAATGAATAGAAAGAGTTCGTCTGTCGCGATTTTAATCAGACAGGGACGAGCTTGGGAAAGGACGCATGGATCACTGCGCCTATTCCCCAGCGCTTTTCCATTTCAATTTGATAATTCATTACAAGCTAGTTACTTAGGGGCCCAAATATTGTGCGCCTCTTCTCCGACATCTTATTTCACAAGCTTTATCTTTTCAAGACCCGCGCTTTGACATGCTTCAAAACTGTCGCATGATGTTATCATCTTAGCATGGACCCACCTTTCGGACATACAATCCGTGGGCCCGTCTTTTATTACCATAATTTCGCTCGCCAGAACCAAGCAGATTCCCTGGAAATATTCGATCCTGAAAGGGTCATCCGTAAATCAAGTTTCGCAAATTCTTTTCAATATATTTTTCCTCAACGAGAGTTCACCTGAGGACAGAGACATGCATATTCTCAAATTCAAACGGCTGGCGAGCCAAATAACGCACCCCATTCAAATGCCTGTGAGCCTCACGACGCAATCCTATTCAAACGGCTGGTGAGCCTCGCGACGCAACCCTATTCAAACGGCTGGCGAGCCTCGCGTCGCAACCCTATTCAAACGGCTGGCGAGCCTCACGAAGCAACCCCACTCGGTAGCTAGCGAGCCTCATATCGGAAGCTCAGTCCTCAAAAGAAGATGCCTCAGGTATGACTCCTTCTTATGGCTGGCGAGCTTTTATACGTAGTCTAACAGACTTTAAACAACCCTCCCCGATGGTCAACAGACTTTAAAATGTTCCCAATGACAAGTCCTTGGTTTAGACCCCTTAAGCCGCCTCGCGTCGCCATCGCCAGATTGTAATTTCGATTGACTTGGTGTCTTTACTTTGACAGTCATCTACGCGCCGGTACAGTCATTTTGACAGTCATTAGATTTTATTTGGAGTCCGGTCGAAAACCGCTTCATTTTCTATAAACTGTTTTAAAACTCCGTGTCGGAACGCGCGGAATATTTTGATTATTTTATTATATTTTCAAATTCTATATTTTAAATAAAATTATATCGTGTTATCTTTTAAAATGGAGGTGTAGATCAACCACAACTCCGTAATATAAGCGTGGAAATCTTTCTTCTTTAGAAGGAAACCTCTCGGGAAATGACGCAGCATGGTGCGCCTCTTCAAAGGATCACAATCCTGCTGCGCCTCTTCCCCAGCCTGTTCTTTCCAAAGTTTGAGTTGTTCTACGACTCTTTCACATTTTCTACTATAAAAGGAGAGCTTTGTTCTCACTTTTAAGGCACACGAGTGTTGAGCCCCTTCTCTTCTCTCTCTTTCCATTCTAGACCTTGCTCTAAGCTATCGACATCTACGTGTTTGATCAATTGACCACGTAAGCTCAGATCCTTCTGGGTTCCTGTCACATTTTGCATTGACCGACCAATTTGACCAACTACACAACTAATCAATCAATCAACTTTAGTCCTTTAACAAGGGCATTTTCTGCATACATTCAAGTCAATCTGTCGCTAAAACGTAACTTAATTCATATCTCGTTTCGTCAATAACATGTAAGTCTGAGGGTGTTTAATCCCGTCTTTTTATTATTTATTTATTCATCTAATGTAAGATCTATGTGAGAAATAAATCCAAAATCAATTTTAAGTCAAAACCTTTTCATAAAACCTTTTTAGTAGTAATTAGACGCCGAGAAGAAAAGCATCAGCAGCTGCGCCTCTTCGAAGAGTCGCACCATCTGCTACACCTCTTCCAGAGGTTGCCTGCTCCTGCTCTTCTTCTTCTTCTTCTTCTTCTTCTTCTTCTGGTTTCTACGTCTTTCCTTTTCCTTTTCTTCAAATATCCGTTTTGAGTATATTTCTGACATAGATCATGTAATCAATTGTAATCCTATTTAATCGTCGTATTGTATGATTTTCTACCTTTCCTTCATATATAATAAATTCTAAATCCCAATTTCGACCTAAATTGAGTGCTAATTACATGTTCACCGACATAGTCTAATTCACAGGGTAGGATTAAATTGTGGATGTTGCATTCCATGCATATAATCGATAATGTGACACCCTCAAATTTGCGGAAAGGAAAAAAAATAATTTAAATAAATAAAGGATGAGAATACGTTTCTAATTGGTTCACTTTAGTGAAAATCGGTAAATTTTAAAACCGGAACCTACTATTAAATATATTCATCATAACAAAGGTGTCTTAAAGAAAAAGGTTCATAACAAAAAGGAAATAATATTATACATAAGAAGTATCTAAAACGGGAGACATATCTCCCGTATAAATACGGAAATAAAAGAGTGTATAATATAATACAATCCTAAGAACCGAATATAGGTCCAAGGTAATACTTCACTCGCTAGCTCGTCAATGTACCCAAGTATGCATCACAAACCTGCCAACCGCATTAAATATAAACACGGAAGCCACAGTCAGGGGGAGTAACTCCGAGTTCTCCCAGCCACGAAATGTCGAGTTTAATAAAACATGAATAACATAAAAGAAATGTATATGGCAAATACAAACCTTAACATATACGATATGCTTTTCATGTTATGAAACAATTAACTAACATATAACCTATTATATGAAAGCTATCATGTGAATCTGATAAAAACCTATAACACGAGGTAGGGAAGCTGGTATGCTGGCTCAGCGGTTACATTTAAAACATGGCCCTGATACACTCAAACCCTAATCATACAAAATCATGTGAATCAGTTAACAACCGGTAATCCAAACTCTATCAACCTTAGCCGGCTGCATCTCACCTTCTAAGATTCATAGAATCATCAAACATGAAAGACCAATACGTCTAGAAACAGGCATAAGTTCTTAGACCGTCAATAGTCGACTTCTGTAACTCGAGGCTATACCACAAGGTAGGAAAACATCCTAGTCCTAGACTGATCAGACCTAGCGACAACAGCTATTCCATTCCCCGTCTCATGACCAAAAGTACATGAGAATCTCTACTAGGCGACCCCCTAAGCAGAGTTGGCTAGTACTTAAGCTGGCTCCATTCCCAAAGTGGAAGCAATTAGGCAGCCATGCCCCCGGCTTGGATATAAACCCACCAAGCCAGGACACAAAAGCTATCAAGCGGTGAACATATACTCGTTAAAGATAGTAAGGCCTATCAATGTCATGGTCCAAGATACTCATTTAGAATTAGAATGGTCAAGACGCCATATACTCATAATTCTCTATGGGTACTTAGTCAACACGACATATATCATACAATCAAACAGTCACGGGAAAAACTTCCTATCATGTGACTAATTGCATATAAATCATATTCAAATACATATCGCCTCAAATCTACTAAGGCTCATTCATTCATTAAATAAAACCTTACTTGAAGACAAATCCCCGACCCGAGTCCCGCGACGGGTCATCAGTCAAAACGGGGCTGACTAGATCTTAGTTTGACCAAACCCGTTTGGTCAAACCGGCTAGAAACAGAGTCTTTACCAATTAGACTTGAACATAAAATCATCATATTCATTTCATGCTATTTATTCCAACTTCTAACATATGAATTATTAAATCTAACCAAACCCGCTTGACTTAAAGGATATTATATTAAACTAAAATCTTATGTTATAATTTCTAACATGTGAGAAATATTAACATTATGAAAAACCGTTTAATTAAATAATTTACTTATTAAAATTTCCCACTTGCTAAATATTACAAACCACGATAAAATAACAATAACTCAAAAACCGTCACAAGTCCAAAGGGAAACCCACGGGCTGTTTTGGCCGAACATGACACGGGCCTGGTTTGGGCCTGTTTTGAGTTGACATTTCTAAACTCGTTTCTTAATATTTCCCGCATGCTTTAACATATTTAAAACCCGTCAAAACAACTACAAAACAATCAAGTATCGACCCAAGACCCAAGGACCAACCACGCACCAACCCAGACCGGCCTGGACCGGGCCTGAACCGGCCTGAACCGGCCTGGTTTGGGCTGGTTTTCTAGCCACCCTACACGGTTCCACCAACAAACCAATCCCAAATTATTTCCAACATGTTTTAATTAACAAACAACCATTTTTAACAACCAATTTAAACATCATCCATACAAAAATCATGATTATGAACAAATGATCCAAATATGTCAAGAACACTAAACATATTAAAAATTCATACAACATAATAAAAATAACCACTTATCATGTTACTAGTTAAAAACCGTAACTAACAATAATATAACAAAAACAAAAGATATGTAACATAAATTCGTCGAGTAACTCGGAATCGTTACCTTAGCTAGCACAAAATCAATTAGCACCAAAATAAGAAGTATAAACCCGTCTACTAGTCTTCTCCTAAAATATACGAGTCACCAAACTCGTCTTCAAAATCTTGTCCTATTAGAAATGACAAGAATAATATTATTAGAATTAAAACTTGATTTCCATAATTAAAGTGTTGAAAACGATTTTGTCGGAATTGAAAATAAATCGTACGTGGAGATGGAGAGCGAAGAGGAGACTCTAGAAATATAAGTTAGGACGGATTTGAACAAGTAACGAAGGTTTTGTGACGATTTTGCTCAAGAACGATGAAGAACGATGAAGAACGATGAAGAACAGTTATGATTATATTAAAGAAAGTATTAATTAGATATTAAGTTGATTTATTGTAAAATGAAAAGATAGTTAGTGAGTAATGGTGAGGAGGGCCGTGTAATTATTGAGGAATTAATGAGTCGGGTTTTGAAATTGTTGTTACGGGATTGACTCGGGTTTTATAATTATATTATGGTAATTAATTAGATATTATTAGGTTAAATGATAGTTTAATAAAATATCTAGATATTAATAAGATATTATGTTATTGTAATCAAAAGAAAGGAAAATATCTAGTCCTAAGAGAGGGTGAGGGAGCCGTGTGGTTTCGGTAGTAGTCGGGTCTGTTTTTTAAGCGATTTGCGTAATTTAAGTTAACTGATCGATAAAGTTACAAATATCTTAGATATTCGTATTAGTTTAATCGAAAGTATTAAAAGATCTAAAGTGAGTGGAAAAAGATGACATGGGGCGTGTGACTCATGCCAAAGTCGGGTTTCGGGTTTGTTTCGGGATTTAAGTTGACTCGGGAATAGTTAAATGACGTTCGGGATTAAACCGTAAAACCTTCTCTTAAATTCCGAATAAATTCAAAATAATTATATTAAATTATCATAAATTCAAATAAATCTTAATAAAAATAAATTAAATTTATTATTTTTTTAAATATAGTTTCGGTCTTTAAATTTACGAGGTGAGACGGAAAAGTCAACGAAAGTCAAAGTTGACTTAAAAACAGGATTCTCATGGAATCTCGCAGAAATTCCAAATACGAACTCGGAAATTCCAAATTCGACTGGAAACAATAAATTCCAATTTAAAAACTTAAATATGCTGAAAAGTATTCGTAAAATATTTTCACTAGAAAAATAGGGTACTTTTCGGGTTGTTACAATCACCCCTCCTTTTAAAAAGTTTCGTCCTCGAAACTTAGAAGAAGGAATGTGACATATATGTAGGTCTATTTCAAAACTTTTAAAAATATATTTGTAATAAAATACAGGGTCTTATCAATGGGGCGGACGGTTCTCATCTGCAGTTTAAGAACCTCGACGTCCCAAGTCAAAGACTCAAAAGATACATTTTCGCATCAATAAATGAGAAAACTAGTTATCGAACGTCTCCAATAACGAGTCTCAACACTCCTTGACGGTAAAACTACTTGAAATCATCAAACATTTCCAAAAGCTTTTAGTTCAAAAAATTCTATAGTAAAGGTAATAACTCTACTATCTATGCCTAAAATTTCTAACTAAAGCTTTTAGTAATCTACCTATAAGAAATGATATTTGATAGAAGGAACGGAATATTCGAAAGAATAAATCGAATAGAAAGAGGAAAGGAAGAAGGAAGGAGATTTACCTCAAGCAAAGAGCTCGGGATTTTTAGCTAACATTTTAGCTTCGGGTTCCCAAGTTTCTGATTCGACGTTTCCACAACGCCAAAGGATACGAACTAAGGGCACCACTTTGTTTCTGAGTTGCTTGTTAGCCCTTTCAAGTATACCAATCGGCCTTTCTTCCAAAGCCAAATTAGGTTCCAAGTCCAACACTTCTTCTTGAATAATATGACTCGGATCACTGATATACTTCTTCAATTGCGAAACATGGAACACATCATGAACTTTACTCAAGTTCGGAGGTAATTCCAAACGATACGAACATACCACCCTCTCTTAAGCACAACGAAAACGGTCCGCATATATTTAGGACTCATCACTTTCCCTTCACATCAAAAGCCGTTTCACGCCTTTTCATTGGTTCACTTTAAGGATACACGGTCATCAACATCAATTCAAGCGGTCGTCGACGAACATCGCATAGATTTCTTTCTATCTTGACGGCTGCATCGCTCACACGACTTGAACTTGATGTCAATGTTTCAGTCACTATGTGCCGGACTCAACTATTATCATCCTGGAGCTTGTCCCAACCAACCGGACTACGGCACTTCCTACCGTATAAAGCCTCGTACGGTGACATCTTTATAGAAGCATGATAACTATTGTTATAAGAAAATTCAACCAGAGGCAAACACTTCTCCCAAGAAACGTGAAAGTCTAAAGCACAAGCCCGGAGAAGATCTTCCAAAGTTTGGATCGTCCTCTCGGTTTGACCATCAGTAGCGGCATGAAATGCTGTGCTCATCAACAATTTACTACCCATGGCTTCTTGTAACGCCGTCCAGAATCGGGAACCGAATCTCGGATCACGATCTGAAAATATATCTTTAGGAACTCCATGGTAGCGTACTATCTCTTTCACATAGGCACCAGCTAAGACCTCTATCCTCCAAGTTTCATTGATAGGCACGAATCTGGCACACTTGGTTAGACGGTCTACAATAACCCAGATGGCATCCTTTCCACTAGAAGTTTTAGGTAAAGCCATCACGAAGTCCATAGAAATAGACTCCCATTTCCAAAGAGGAATTTCCAAAGGTTGTAGCAAACCTCCGTGTCTTTGATGTTCGATCTTCACCTTCTGACAAGTAAGACATTTACTAACATACTCCTTTACTTCAATCTTCATCCTAGTCCACCAAAACTGTGGTCTCAAATCTTTATACATTTTGTCACCGCCAGGATGAATAGAATAAGGAGAAAGGTGAGCTTCATCAAGTATTCTCTTTCTCAACTCGGCACTTCTCGGAACATACATTCTACCATGGTAACGAAGGTAGCCATCATTATCTACCACACAATCCTTAGCTTGCCCAAGTAGTATTTTTGCTCGTATGGCGATGAAAGTAGCATCCTCCGGTAAACAAGTACGAATCTCTCGATAGAAATCGGGTTCCGCAGTCAAAGCACCAAGATAATCGGATCCTTTCCCAACAAACTGTATCTCAAGCTTCTGAAATTCAGTTATCAGTTCATCGGGTAAAGTACTAAGAGCATTTAAGATGACTAGTCTTTGCTCCTCAAGGATCTGCCACAACATTTGCCTTTCCTTCATGGTAAATCAACTCGGCATCATAATCATTCACTAACTCTACCCATCTTCTCTGCCTCATATTCAACTCCTTCTGAGTAAAGATGCACCTCAAGCTTTTATGATCGGTATAGATTCGACAATGAACTCCAATAAGATAGTGTCTCCAAGTTTTCAATGCATGCACCACAGCTGCTAACTCAAGATCATGAGTCGGGTAGTTCACTTCATGAACTCTGAGTTGTCGAGAAGCATATGCAATGACTTTTCTATTCTGCATTAAGACACATCCCAAACCATGCTTAGAAGCATCACAATATACATCATAATCAGTTTCATCATCTGGTAAAGTCAACACCGGTGCGGTAGTCAATCTCTTCTTTAATTCCAAGAAGGCAATTTCACATTCATCGGTCCAGATATACTTTGCTTCCTTCTTTAGCAATTGAGTCATCGGTCTTGCTAATTTAGAGAAATCTTTCACAAACCGACGATAATAACCCGCTAAACCAAGGAAACTCCGAATCTCGGATACATTTTTCGGACTTTTCCATTCCACCACGGCCTCAATTTTAGCTGGATCGACCATAACACCGTCTTTTGAAATGACATGACCAAGGAAAGATACCTCGGGCAACCAGAATTCACATTTGGAGAACTTAGCATACCATTTTTGACGTCGAAGAACACCCAAAATGGTTCGGAGGTGATCAGCATGTTCTTCTTTAGATTTAGAAAAGATCAAGATATCATCAATAAACACCACCACACATTTATCGAGGTACTCCCTGAAGGTACGATTCATCTGAGCCATGAATATTGCGGGAGCGTTAGTCAAACCGAATGGCATCACATTGAATTCGAAATGACCATACCTCGAGCTAAAAGCAGTCTTGGGAATATCTGCTTCCCGAACGGGAATTTGATGATAACCCGATCTAAGATCAATCTTTGAAAAAGTTGAAGCACCACGTAACTGGTCAAAGAGATCATCAATACGCGGAAGTGGATATTTATTTTTGATTGTGACACGGTTCAACTCACGATAATCAGTGCACAGTCGCATAGAACCGTCTTTCTTTTTGACAAAGAGCACGGGCGCACCCCAAGGAGAAGCACTAGGCCTACTAAAGCCGTTCTCATCAAATCATCAAGTTGACATTCTCACTCCTTCAATCGGAAGGAGCTTTAGCAATTGGTCCAGTTCCAGGAACTAGATCAATGGAAAATTCAACATCTCTTTCAGGAGGAATTCCGGGTAATTCATCGGGAAAAATATCTGGATATTCACAAACAATAGGAACATCCTTCAAAGGAGGAGAAGAATCAGAAGTAGTCACTACGCATAGAAACGCTTGATGACCCTTCTTCAAAACATTCATCATTTTCATAGCTGAGATTAACTTCACACTAGCTTGCTTTCTAACTCCTTGATAAGATACACGAGTACCCAAAGGACTTTTAAGAATAATCTTCTGGTCACGGCATTCAAATCGAGCATGATAAGTAGATAACCAATCCATGCCCAGAATGATATCAAACTCCTCAAGAGGGAATCGAAGAAGATTAGCCGGAAAAGTAGATCCGTTTATTGATACAGGAATGTCCGAATGAAGATAAGAGCATGAAAACACATCTCCGGACGGTAAAGATATAGGAGTACTTTCTCCAACTGAAGCTTTGAGAGGTAGTTTATCGGATAGTCTCATCGAAATAAATGACAAAGAAGCTCCCGTATCAAATAAAATTAAACACGGTATTTCATAAATTGAAAACATACCAGTCACAATGTCTGGTTGAGCATCGGCCTCAGCTCGGCTCATGATGAAAATCCGACCCTTAGGTCTCCCAGAAGTAGCTGGTGTAGAAGCTGTATTCTTCCTATCAGGACATACATTAGCCTTGTGTCCCGGTTTCTGACAAATAAAGCACACAAATGGCTTGTTGAAGCAGCCAACACCAGGATGAATAGGCATCTTGCACCCAAAACAGATACGACCCTTAAGATCGTTGTTGTTGCTCGGAACGAATGGACGGTTACTTCGAGTTGCTTGTCCACTCTGAAAGTTCCTCCTCTTGTTTGAGAAAGAGGAGGAAAAGGAAGGTCGAGAAGTAGGATACAACGGTCTCTTACCATAAGCATTAGGAGCAACATACGAGGTACGAGCCTCGTTGGCAATCTCGCGAATTGAACTCTCTGCCCATATAGCATCGTTGTAAATAGAGACAAAGGAAGTAGAACCCCTACTGATCTTGCCCTTCACCTGAGGAGAAAGCGTTCCTAAGTAAAAGAATGCCTTGTCTTCCTCCCTTGAAATAAGCCGAGTGGCATAATGAGCCAACTCGTTGAACTGGGTTGTGAACTCCTGAACTGATAGTTTTCCCTGTTTGAAGTCCATAAACTCCTTCAGTTTCTGCTGCCTCAACTCATCCGGGTAGAACCTCGCCTCCAATAGTTCACGGAAACGGGTCCAACCAAAATCAGGTTCCAACTTAGCGGTAGGACCAGATAGAGTCCACCACTGATCAGCTTCCTTCACTAAGAACTGGGAAGCAAGACGGACTTTATCCGTTTCCAGAACATCATAAAGAGAAAAGTTCTTCTCCATTTCACGTATCCACCCCGAAAGCTGAATGGGATCTACTTCACCACCATAGGTTTTGGCTTGGCTCCTAGATAGTTGTGAAGCAACCCATGAACAACTTCCGTGTCTCTCACGGTCGGGAGGAGGAATAGGATTCGCCTGTTGATTTTGCTGGTTCTGAATGATAACAGTAAGAGCTGCTAGGATCGTGTTGTCAATTCTCGGAGGCATCTTGCAAAAGAAAACACAGATTAGTACTTATCATATAGCAAGCACAAAGAGACTACAACATAATCCTAATCTACCCATCCTACCATTCTATCTCACAAGTTTATGATTTATTAAGGTCAAGTTATTTATGCAAGGGTACACAAACGTGCGTCGGGAGCAAAAATGCTCTGATACCAACTGTGACACCCTCAAATTTGCGGAAGGAAGAAAAATAATTTAAATAATAAAGATGGAATACACGTTTCTAATAGGTTCACTTTAGTGAAACGGTAATTTTAAAACCGAACCTACTTTAATTATTTCATCATACACAAGGTGTCTAGAAAAGGTTTCATAACAACAAGGGAAAATAATATTATACATAAGAATTATCCAAAACGGGAGACATATCTCCCTTATAAATACGGAAATAAAAGAGTGTATAATAATATACAATCCTAAAGAACCGAATATAGGTCCAAGGTAAATACTTCGCTCGCTAGCTCGTCAATGTACCCAAGTATGCATCACAAACCTGCCACCCGCATTAAATATAAACACGGAAGCTATGATCATTATTTATACACATATTTTATGCTTCCCTTAGTTGCAAATAACTCGATTTACCGTCTTTCCTTGCTTATTCTATGCTATTTTAGCTAGAATATCGATTCTGCCGCTTTTGTTATATTTTAATGCAGATTGGATGCATTTGGAGCTTTTAGAGTTGATATGGAGCATGGCGGAGTCGGATCGTAGAAGGTTAGGCACGGGAATCGAGAACGGTGGAAAAGAAATGAAGAAAAACGAAGAAACAAGCCATTTTGAAGGCTGCTCGATCGAGCATTGTGCCTTGCTCGATCGAGTCGGGCTGAAGGCTGCTCGATCTAGCAACATACCCTTGCTCGATCGAGCAACCCAATATTTCGACGACTTTTTCATATTTTCCTAAACTTTAACCTAATTAATTAGATTTTTGTATTATAAAAGGAAAGCTCGTCTTTCATACTTTCATATGCTTTTTAATACTTTTAAGCTTTAAATCAGAAACCCTAATTTAGTTCGCTTGCATCCGGATTTATTTCATCAAAGACGATTGTCTTTAGTTCATCTTGTAATCGGTATTTTCTAATCTTTCTTCGTTATTTAATTACCTTCTTGTTCTTAATTGTTCTTTGTTAATCCTTTCATACTTGTTAATCATGTTTACTTTAATTATTATTGTTGTTATTTATATTGTTATGAGTAGCTAATTTACTTTCTAGGGTTGAAAGGGGATCTAGGATTGTTAGAAGGGGTAGATTAATTGATTGAATTGCAATTGCATGGTTATCGTTTGATTATCGTTTTAATTCTAGTTGTTTGATTACTGGCCAGGATTAATTAACTAGTCTCGCAAATTAGGATTGACACCGACTGGGTTAAGACTAAGATAGGCTACGATAATTGAATAGAACTCGTTTAATGATAGCGATCGCATGTTAATCGTAGATCTAAAGGGCATAATTGAATCGACTGATCTTGTGACCTTAGATAGCTTTATTGCATGATAATTGATTACTCCCTATCCCTGAATAATAATCCTAGTGAACCTGTGACCCTAGACTTTTAATCTCATTGTTTTCAACCTTATTAGTTTGTTATTGCTTATTACTAGTTGTTGCTTATTATTAGTTGTTATTAGTATAAGTTGTTATTGTTTACTTTATTTGTTGTTATTAACTGCTTTTAGCTTAGAACTCAAATCTCAAACCCAGAAATTGTTACTTTAGAGACAAACCTAGTTTAGCAGATTAGAATACTACCGCCTCCCTGTGGATTCGATACCTTGCTTACCGCTGACTATTAGTTAGTAGTGAATTAGGTTTTACTTTGATTAAGGTAACGCGACTTTACCCTTATCAAATTTGGCGCCGTTGCCGGGGAGGCAACAGTTTTCTGTTTGTTTCTACTTAGTTTGTCTTTTTCGTCTCAGGGAACCTAAGTTCCTTGAGACCGTTCTCATCCTTTTCTTTAGTTTTTGTTTATGCCCAGGTGTTCTAGGTCCGTTCTCGTGCCCTACGATTCCGAACCAGAGAAGACTCTCCGGTCTAGACGAAACTTTTGGAAGGAATTCAAGAAGCGGAAGACTTGAGTACGCTTGAAACAGTTTACGCCGAATTCGTCGCAGAAAAACCATCCTTAGAAGAGGATACACATATTTCTGCACCTACTACAACCATGCCTACTCTAGCCAGCCACTCGGAGCCTACTGTTGCATCTATTCCCAAGGGATTTCAACTCCCTACTACGGGTAATAGTACTTTTGAGATTCGTCCATCTTATATCTCTTTGGTGGAGCGAAATATGTTTGGAGGGAGCCCTACTGAGGATCCTGCTAAGCATATGGAGAAATTTACCAACTATTGCTGCTCTATTCCTTTGACGGGTGGGGTGACACAAGATCAGATAAAGTTGGTGTTGTTTCCCTTTTCATTACGAGACGGGGCAGAAGATTGGTTGAGTGAGTTAGATATGGTTGCACTTGGCATCACCGATTGGAATTCTTTGGCTCTTGCATTCTACAAAAGATATTTTCCGCCACAGAAAACCAATGCCATTAGAAGTCAAATCACAAGTTTCAAACAAGGTCCCCAAGAGAACTTTAATGAGGCCTGGGTTCGCTTCAAAAAGCTTGTCAAGTCTGTTCCACATCATGGTTTTGATACTTGGTTCTTATGCAACCAATTTTATAATGGGTTATATGATGATCAGAGGAATTTGTTGGATTCTGCTGCCAATGGGAGATTCCAAAATAACACTACTGATGCCAATGCTTGGAAGCTAATTGATGAGATGGCTACTCACAATGCCGAGTATGGGAATCCTAGGGGTAATGTGAGGAGAGGAGGTCCGGATAATGCAGTTGCAGCTCAGTTGGAGGCATTAACTGCCAAAATTGCCGAGTTACAAACTTCAAAGTCGTTGGAAAATAAGCAAACGGTTCATGCCATGGTTCAACAAGAGCCAACTTGTGAAAGATGTGGTACTATGGGGCATACTGCAGTGGAATGTATGAGTACGGTTGAGCAAGTCCTTGCCTTTCAATCTTTTAAGCAAGGTACACCCTACTCCAATTTTTACAATGAAAGGACAAAAGAGCATCCCAATCTATCCTACCGAAGTCAGAATGTTCTTAATCCTACCCCACCGCCACATCAGCAACAAGGTTCTTCTTATGTGATTCCTCAGAATCGCAATTTCCAAGGTAACTTTAACCGTTCAAATCAAAGTGGCCAAAACTTCCAACAACCTCCAAGTAATGATATGGCGGAGCTGAAAGCCATGTTGCAGCAGAGTCTTATGATCCAACAAAAGCAAGATGCTCAGATCTCACAGTTAATAGCTCATAATAAGATGGTGGACACTCAAATTGCCCAATTGGCCATTCAAAATCCACATAAGCAACCCGGTAATCTTCCTCCTCAAGGACACCCTCCACATGAACAAGCCAATGCTATCACTTTGAGGAGTGGAACCCATTACAAAGGCCCTGAAATGATAAGGGATGAAACCAATGAAAGCTTGGAAGTTGCTGATCAAAGTTCGAAAAAAGGCGAAAAAGGGGCTGAAATAGAGGTTGCTCGATCGAGCAGCACCCCCTTGCTCGATCGAGCAACCCAGAAAATCTGCCCAAATTTGTCTCGGGAAGTTTCTGACAGCTACAGTACACAAAAACTCGATCGAGCACCGCCTCTGCTCGATCGAGCAACCCTTGATCAGGATGAAAACACTTCAAATTCATCTTCCAAAGCTAAAGAAGCCGAGCCCATTGTCATTGCACTTCCCTTTCCGCACCGCCAACATAAATCCAAGCTTGATAAACAGTTTGGGAGGTTTATGGAAGTGGTCAAGAATCTGCAAGTGAGTGTACCTTTTACCGAGTTGATTACTCAAGTGCCGGCCTATGCAAAGTTCATGAAAGATATATTGACAAGGAAGAGGTCTTTTAATGAGGTGGAGACGGTTGCATTCACTGAGGAATGTAGTGCTGTTTTGCAATCCAGATCACCACCAAAGCTAAAGGATCCAGGGAGTTTTTCTATTCCTTGTAATATAGGTTGCTTGGCCATTGATAAAGCCCTTTGTGATTTAGGGGCTAGTGTTAGTGTTATGCCATTTTCTATATGCAAAAAGCTTAATATGGGTCAACGTACTGTTACAACCATGACCTTACAAATGGCCGACCGTTCTATTAAACACCCTTTAGGGATTTTAGAAGACGTACCGGTTAGAGTAGGGAAGTTTTTCATACCAGTTGACTTTGTTGTCTTAGATATGGCTGAGGACACCCCAATTCCTATCATCTTGGGGCGACCATTCCTCCATACTGCGGGGGCTGTTATAGATGTTAAGAATGGGAGACTTACACTAACAGTGGGGGATGATACAATCACTTTCAACTTGGATAATGCCATGAAACATCCCATGTTAGAAGAGACATGTCATAGAGTCGATATTGTTGATATAACTATTGATGACTGTCTTTCTTTGTGTTTGAATAGGGATCCTCTGGAGATCGCCTTAATTTCCAGCACTGCTGAAGCTGGAAGCTCACGGAATGAAGAAGTAGTTGCAATGGAAAAGCTGCTGACAGGAAAGGATTGCAAGTTACAGAAGGTTTATAGCTTAGGTAACCCCACTAAGGTTATCGAGGTAAAGAAACCTGAACTTAAACCCCTCCCCTCTCATCTTAAATATGTTTTTCTTGATTCCCATGAGATGAATCCTGTAATTGTCAGTGCTAGCCTATCTGAAAGCCAACTTTCTGATTTATTGGTGGTTTTAAAAAGGCACAAAAAGGCGATAGGCTATAGCATTGACGATTTACAAGGTATTAGTCCTGACTTTTGTATGCACCGTATCCACTTAGAAGAAGACCATAAACCTTGTAGGCAGGGTCAGCGTCGTTTGACCCCCACTATGCAAGAGGTAGTTAGAAAAGAGGTGCAGAAATTGTTAGATGCGGGAATCATATATGCTATTTCGGATTCCAAGTGGGTCAGTCTTGTTCAAGTAGTCCCTAAGAAGGGAGGGACTACGGTCGTCACTAATGAGAAAAACGAGCTCATATCTACTAGACTAGTGACTGGGTGGAGGATGTGTATTGATTATAGGAGGCTAAATGTAGCCACTAGGAAAGACCACTTCCCTCTTCCCTACATTGACCAAATGTTAGAGCGTCTAGCGTGTCATAAGTATTTTTGTTATCTAGACGGCTACTCGGGATTCTTTCAAATCCCCATTCCTCCTGACGATCAGGAAAAGACTACCTTCACATGCCCTTATGGTGTCTTTGCTTACCGAAGAATGCCTTTTGGGTTATGTAATGCCCCTGCCACCTTTCAACGTTGTATGATGGCTATATTTTCTGATTATATCGAGTCTATTATGGAGGTCTTTATGGATGACTTCAGTGTTTATGGGACCAATTTTGATGGTTGTTTAGCTAATCTGACTAAGGTCTTGCAACGTTGTGAGAAAAGCAATCTTGTGTTAAACTGGAGAAGTGCCACTTCATGGTAACTGAAGGGGTGGTACTTGGTCATCTGGTGTCTGGACGAGGCATCCAAGTGGATAAAGCTAAAGTGGAAGTGGTTGAGCAATTACCGTACCCGGTGAATGTTAAAAGTGTTAGAAGTTTCCTTGGTCATGCGGGGTTCTATCACCGTTTTATTAAGGATTTTTCAAAGATTGCTCAACCAATGACTAAGCTTCTCCATAAGGATGCCCCGTTTGTGTTTACTGATGAGTGTGTTAAGTCTTTTGACAGGATTAAACAAGCTCTAATCTCAGCTCCTATTATCCAGTCTCCTGATTGGACATTGCCGTTGGAGATAATGTGTGATGCCAGTGACTATGCAGTTGGGGCTGTTTTGGGGCAAAGGAAGGATAAGGTGCTACATGCAGTTTACTATGCCAGTAAGACGTTGGATGATGCGCAAGTTAACTATGCTACCACTGAAAAGGAGTTACTTGCGGTTGTCTTTGCTTTGGATAAGTTTAGAGCCTATCTTGTGGGTTCTAAGGTGATCGTCTATACTGACCATGCGGCACTAAAATACTTGTTGGCTAAGAAGGAAGCCAAACCTAGGCTTATTCGTTGGATCTTGTTGCTACAAGAATTTGATTTGGAGATCCGGGATAAGTCAGGTGCTGAGAATGTGGTTGCTGACCATTTGTCTCGTCTGAGGTTTGAAGAGGGAGATTCCATCCCCATTGATGATTCGTTTGCTGATGATCATCTCCTTGCCATTACCATGGAGACTCCATGGTTTGCCGATTATGCCAACTTTTTGGTTGGGGGAATTATGCCTCCAGATCAATCCTATCAGCAAAAGAAGAGGTTTCAACACGATGTCAAGAGGTATTTTTGGGATGATCCTTATCTATTCCGGGAATGTGCCGACGGCATTTATCGACGATGTATTCCAGAGGGTGAGGTACATGCCATCCTTTCTCATTGTCACTCTTCTTCATATGGCGGTCATCATGGTCCCTCAAGGACGTTTGCTAAAGTTATGCAGTCGGGTTTTTATTGGCCGACTATTCTCAAGGATGCTACTACTTTTGTCCGTTCTTGTGACGCATGTCAAAGGACGGGAAATATTTCTCAAAGGCATGAGATGCCTCAAACGGGTATTTTGGAAGTTGAGATATTCGATGTTTGGGGTATTGACTACCAAGGGCCATTCCCATCTTCCCATGGTAACCAATATATTCTAGTAGCAGTTGATTATGTCTCTAAATGGGTGGAAGCCATTGCCACTCCTAATTGTGATGCCAAAGCAGTTATCAAGCTGTTTCAGAAGATCATTTTCCCACGATTTGGGGTTCCTCGTGCTCTCATTAGCGATGGAGGAAAGCATTTCAATGAGCGTCATCTTAATTCTTTATTGAAGAAATATGGCGTTACACATCGTCGGGGGTTAAGTTATCATCCGCAGACAAGTGGTCAGGTAGAGGTTTCTAATAGGGAGATAAAGGCAATCCTTGAGAAAGTCGTGAGTAAATCTAGGAAGGATTGGAGTCGTAAGCTTGATGACACTTTATGGGCTTACCGAACTGCTTTTAAGACTCCGATCGGTGCTTCTCCATACCGGTTAGTCTATGGCAAGGCGTGCCATTTACCGGTAGAACTTGAGCATAGGGCTATGTGGGCCATAAAAGAGCTTAATATGGATCCCTTACTGGCGGGTGAGAAACGACTTATGCAATTGAACGAGCTCGATGAGTTTCGATTGCATGCCTATGATAGTGCTCGGGTCTACAAGGAGAAGACAAAGAAATGGCATGACAAGCATATCATGCAACGGGAATTTAAAATTGGTGATAAAGTATTATTATTTAACTCCCGTTTGCGTCTGTTTCCAGGTAAACTCAAGTCCAGATGGTCGGGACCGTTCACAGTTACCGAGGTCAACAAGTTTGGGTCGGTTTCACTACAAACCGACAAGGGTGAGGTTTTCAAAGTCAATGGTCAACGCTTGAAGATCTACTATGATGGAGCATTTATTGGAGTGATAGAGGCCGTCGACCTTTTCACTCTTGATAAATCACCATGACTTTGAGGTACCACGGTCGTGCGGGACCGCAATAAACCAGCGCTAACCGGGAGGCAACCCGGCATTTACTTGTATTTCATATGTAAATTTTCTTTCGCTTAGCCTATTTCTTAATGTTATAGTTTAATTAGATTTAGTTTGGATAGTTAATATAGTTGTGCTTTATTGAGTGCGGTGAGGGAACGATCTAACGATTTTATTGAGTATTTGCAGCTAATACAATCGGAAATCGCTTTAATAATGAAGAAACGAAAATAAAGAAAGGAGAAAAGAAGAGAAAAATGAGGGAAAGCTGAACATCACGGGTTGCTCGACCGAGCATTTAACTGCTCGATCGAGTTTTTGACACTACCAGTATACAGCCACTTCAGCACGCTCAAGAAACGGAAAAGTCTAGGTTGCTCGATCGAGCAAGCTTCACTGCTCGATCGAGTCGAAGCGGTTCAGACCGGCCCGAGGTGCTTTTATCAGGTTTTCCCCAATTTTTTTCTCATTCATCTTCTTATTTCGTCTTTGTTATTCTTTCCCTCACCCATATCCTCTCAAATACCTCACGCAAAGTCATTCTAATCTTCAATTCATCATCAAGTTAGCATCAACAAACATTAATTTACTTGTTTCAAGCTCAATTTGTGAAGAAATCGGTATTTTTGCTCCCTTATTTTGCCCAAAACGTGAATTAGGGTTTGTTTCTTATTTCTTCAATTTTGTGCTTCTAATTTGTTGTTGTTGCTTCCTAGCCTTGTTATTTAGTAATTATTCACTCTTGCATTGCTAATTGCTCCGTCTTTCTTGCGTTTTAGCCTCGAATTTGAATTTTTTTCGAGTTAGGGTTAGCTAATCCGTCTTTTGAGCATAGAGTTGTGTTTGCTGTGTTTTATCTACTTTAATTAGCTATGTCTAGGCAAGAAGGAACTAGTAAGCGTCGTAGAGCACCCCGTATTGTTCGCCAACCCGACATAGAAGGAATTCCGAGTAACCCCGACTACCCTTGGATCGTTTTCAACACACAAGAGCAGCATGACCGCTTTGCTTTGCTTATGGGTCGTCCTATGGACCCTACTCGCTGTGTGTGCCCCAACGTTCTTGATTCACTCGGTTTTGGGACTGCCATGTTTGATATGTTTCACCGTATCGGGTTTGGGGGGCTATATTCCCTAAATGAGCTTTCTTATCGACCATTGACACTTGAATTTTTCAGTTCCTATGATTGGGACGAGACCAATGAAAGTGTGTCTTTTAGGTTGCTTAATAGGGATTTTGTGTTGTCCTACGCCGAATTGGCGAATCATTTGGGTCTTTCTGTCGGTGACGATGATACTTTTATTGCTGTTCCTTCCGGCTTTCAAGCCGTCGATTATTTTCGTTTATTTACGGGTCTTCCTGAGGCACGTGTTAATGCCATGGCAGTCAATGATGTGCAACATCCTTGTCTGAGGTTGTTTTTGCGTTTCTTTAGCCTCCTGTTATTTGCTAGGAAGGACCTAAGTAAGCTTAATTCTCATGAGGTCTTATTACTTGCTTCTTCCCTCAACCCCATGCATGAGATTGATTTTTATTTTAATCCGGTTGGTTTGATGTGTTTTGCTTTCTGGAGGATCACTTCCGCTACCCAACATTCTTTAGATTGTGGTGCCTGGGTCACTAGGTTGGCTAGGAGACTTGCTGGGTTTGGGGGAGACCGTAACTACACATCAATGACCCCCCTTCATGCCCCTAGAGTGGATGAGGAGTACTTGCGCCACACCCTTTGTTGGATAAATGCGTTAGGAAACAATAGATTTCAGTGGCGGGTACGGGGGACCCAGTGGATAGCTCTTCCTGATACCGATAACCGTCTCCCTTCTACGGAGCGGTTGTCTACCCATGATCCTGAGACTGGACCTACCCCTCCCCCTCATTCTTTTGTGGTTCCACCTGAGCTTATTTTTTCTTTGGCCGAGAACCGTCGACCTCGTCGGCGGATTACTCCTTCTACTTCTGCTCAGACTACCACCACCCCGATTCCACGTTTTACACCCACCCCAGCTCCTTACCCTTACCCTCCACCTGCTTACACCTATGATCCAGCTTTAGAGAGGGAGATTAGGATTCACCAAGGAATTAACAATGACTTGGTGATGAGGGGACTTTGGGAGAACCTTATGCGGACCGATCTTAATGCTACTGCTGGTTGGACTCCGCCGAGCTACTACCGAGGTCCGGGTGATGAGACGGGTGTGTTTGATAATTATGGGGTGACTCCTCAGCAGTTTTCCCAGGAGTTCAGTCACGATTATGGTTGCCTGGGTCGTTCTTGGTATACTCCTATCCAACCGGATGCTCCAGTTGGTGGGTTTGGTGACCCGTTTCGGGCTTTTTCTTCTGGTGGTGCTGAGAGGGGCGATGATGATGATGATGATGATGATCAGGCGCAGTAGTGGCCGCTGGTCACTACTCCCCCATTTTGCAGCTGGTTTGGGGGAAGCTATGTCTATAAGCTGGTATTATCTATCCTTGTACTTTCTTTTATTGTAATTTCTTTTAGTTATTTCCCCTTTTCCCTTTTGTTAGTAGTGTCCTTTAGGTTGCTGTTGTTGGTTGATTGTGTGATGTTGTGCTGTTAGCGTCACAATGAGGACACTGTGACATTTAGGTTTGGGGGAGAATCTTTATTTCAGTTGTGTGTTTAGTTTATTTAAAAAGAAAAAAAATCCATAAAAATTGAAAAATTTACAAAATCCAAAAACATGTTTTTATTTTATTAGGTCGAGTCTTGGTGAATTGAATTACAATGATGATAATTTGCATTGTTTTTGCATTTGAATCCCAAATAAGTTGTCCATGTACATTGTTTTGACTTACTATTTTTGAAAACAAAGCTCATATGTACGAGTCTTGACCGTTTTTGACATACCTTATGCTAATTAGATTTGGCAATTTTTGTTGGTAAACCACTTAAAATTCTGAGGTCTTTAGAGCTTCCTAGGCCAGGAACATCAATAAACTGGTCTCATTGTTTTTAGGCTTGAGTGTGGTACTCCTTGTGGAATGTGTAACATCAAATTGCATAAGTGTGACATTCGTTTCTTGATACTATACGCGTTCGTTTGATAAGTGCATGATGAAAGGTGGTTCTTTTTGTTCAAATAAGCCTCACATAGCCAAAAAGACTTGATTTTATACCCTTATTATTGAGTTCTCTATGTTTAGCCCATTTGAGCATTTGTAGCCTGTTTCATAACCTATCTAATAGCTACATTCCTAGAACTTGCCTACCTTATCGGGACAGTCGCAGTTGCATGTTTTTCTTATCTACTTGTCTACTATATATGGTTGGGTCGGGATTTCAAAAAAGAATATCAATTGGGTGTAGCAAGTATGTTGGCAATTGTGTCATTTATTCCCTTTGTTGAGAAAAGTTATGAAGCAAAAGAAGAAAGAAAAGAAAAAAAAAGATTTGAATTGAAAAAATGATGAAAAAGAAGGAAAAGAGAAAAAGAAAAAAGAAAAGAGAAAAAGAAAGAAAAAATATGTTGCTTCATTGAATTATTCAAGGGAAAATTTAGGGGAATTTACTAGAGTCTAATGCATATTTAGAGAGCAATTTCTATCTCTCTCTTGCGTTGTCAAAGTTTAAGATGATTCCTCTAGTCGGTGTTGGTTTGTGCTAGTCTTATAGATTTGTTTTGGTACGTGTCGCTGCGACTACCGGTCTTAGCCCCACATTCCCAAACGTGCCTTGGCATAACCCATTTCTACCTTCACCCATTAGCCTTCTTTTTTGTCCTGATTCATGTACTTTGTAGCGAATGCGTATTTGTTGGGGAAATTACTATCACATTAGAATGCATGCATGTTTCATAAGTTGAGTGAGTGTTTCTATTTCTTTCTATCTTCACAAAACTCACCTTTACATAAACTTATGAGTGCTTGAGTGAATCCGCGAGAATCCGACAAATTGAGCCTTGCAAGATTGAAAGGTATTTGGTTTTTGTCTATTACTACGGTATCATGTAAAATCTTGGATTATGAGCTGCGTTTTCTACTTTCCCGTACCTTTGAATTTGTTTTATTGGTACAACTTTGTCATTACTTTGTTATAGATATGGATAGCTTGGGATTTGTATGTGCATTAACATTAGCTTTGAGTTTTTCATTCACCATTTGTATGTTTGTCTTTGTGTGTGTTGGTTGCTTTGCTTAGGGACAAGCAAAGGATTGGTTTGGGGGAGTTTGATGATCATTATTTATATACATATTTTATGCCTCCCTTAGATGCAAATAACTCGATTTACCGTCTTTCCTTGCTTATTCTATGCTATTTTAGCTAGAATATCGATTCTGCCACTTTTGTTATGTTTTAATGCAGATTGGATGCATTTGGAGCTTTTTGAGATGATATGGAGCATGGCGGAGTTGGATCGTAGAAGATAAGCACGGGAATCGAGAAGAATCAAGAAGAATCGAGAATGAAAGACAAGAAAGGAAGAAAAATGAAGAAACGAAGCTTAAATGAGAGTTGCTCGATCGAGCAGAGTCACTGTGCTCGATCGAGTCGATATCAGTGCTGCTCGATCGAGCAGAAGGGCGTTGCTCGATCGAGCAAGCTCTATTACGGCGGATTTCTCTTAGTTTTCCTTAATTTTAACCTAATTAGTAGGATCTTTTGTAATATAAAAAGAAAGCTCGTCTCATGTGCTTTCTTAGGCTTTTATATTCATATACATACTTTCTTAGGCTCTAGAATACTTTTAGGGTTTAAATCAGAAACTTTAGTTTAATTTACTTTTCCGCTGGATTTGATTCATCAAAGACGATTGTCTTTAGTTCAACTTGTTTTCGGTATTCTTCAATCTTTCTTTGTTATTCAATTTAATTACCTTCTTGTTCTTAATTGTTCTTTGTTCATCCTTTCATAGTTATTAATTATGTTTACTTTAATTATTATTGTTGTTGTTTATATCGTTATGAGTAGCTAAATTCCTTTCTAGGGTTGGAAGGGGATCTAGGATTGTTAGAAGGGGTAGATTAATTAATTGAATTGCAATTGCATGGTTATCGTTTGATTATCGTTTTAATTCTAGTTGCTTGATTACTGGCCAAGATTAATTAACTAGTCTCGCAAATTAGGATTGACACCGACCGGGTTAAGACTAAGATAGGCTACGATAATTGAATAGAACTCGTTTAATGATAGCGATCGCATGTTAATCGTAGATCTAAAGGGCATAATTGAATCGACCGATCTTGTGACCTTAGATAACTTTATTGCATGATAACTGATTTCCTCCTTACCCCTGAACAATAATCCTAGTGAACCTGTGACCCTAGACTTTTAATCTCATTGTTTTCAACCTTATTAGTTTGTTATTGCTTATTTAGTTATTACTTATTACTAGTTGTTATTATTATTAGTTATAGTTGTTATTGTTATTGTTGTTATTTATTGTTGTTATTGATTGCTTTTAGTTTAGAACTCAATCTCAAACCCCGAACTTGTTACCTTAGAGACGAACTTAGTTTAACAGATTAGAATACTACCGCCTCCCTGTGGATTCGATACCTTGCTTACCGCTGACTATTAGTTAGTAGTGAATTAGGTTTTACTTTGATTAAGGTGACGCGACTTTACCCTTATCAGTTATGATGTTTGATAATGAAAGCTATACTGTCCCAGACAACATGTATGTATTCCACTGAGCTTCCGCAATACATACTTTTTTCATTTTATATCCAGTCTTTGTGTCCTGTTTCTTGAGATTCATTTATGTCCCTTAAATGATAGCTTAGTAATCTGATTGTCATGCTTGTGTTATTTCAATGCAAAAATATGTTTAAACGGTGTTGATGTTAATATTGAAAGTTGCTTCATTCTAATATCGTCCGGCTAGTTAGAGCTGTAACCAAGAATTTTCCAAAGATTATTGCCTAAGAATACCACTCAATAAAATGGGGTTCAATTTTTTTTCTAGATTACAATGCATGTGCCTTTTGCTTTGCTATTAATTTTTAAAATTTTGAAGTATAATCTTCAATATGTGAGCCCTGTGGCTCTAAAAACAATTTGAATGTGGCTGTATTTTCTATCGCGAACCAGCTAACAATTTAACGCAACAAGTTAAATATTAAATGAGGTTCGTCAAAAGTGGGGAAAATAAGTTCTTGTGATATTTTGTTATTGTATACAAATAAACCCAATGGATTGCATGCAGCTCATCACAAGTTTTTTAAAAATTTTACTTATTAAAAAACGGTCGTATAAATTGTTTTGGTTAAGTTTCACTTGTGTCAGCTCTGTATATTTTCCTATGTCGCCTAAGGATGTATGCTACTCCGTTAAACTGTAATGTGAGTTTTATTGCTTGAGTTTAAGTAGCGCTAGGCGTGTTGATTAAAAGGTTCAAGGTCTAGATATCCACGAGTCTGGAAAACACTTAAGAAAATTGGGACTTCTAAGTTTAACAAGCTTGTTTATTAAGTTTCACTGCCTTTATTGTTCCTTTCAATTGAATTGAACTACTATCATTATTTTTAAAAAAACTTGCACATAGTAGAAAAAAAAAATTAAACTTGGCGGACATAATAGGTAGTATGTGGTAGCGTAAGCTTAATTATTTCTATTATTTTTTGTAGTCTTTGTTCCATATGTTGATTTTTAGGGCCACTATAATAATTCGGATTGTGAAGTCATGTGATAATTTTACCAAATGCACTACTGTAATTCTGACATAACTGCAATTCAAGATGTAAGGGAATATGAGAAACAATATTCACAGAGAAAAGACCTCCCCACTTGCCTTCGGTAAGTTACCCCCTATTCATTGTGATTCTGTGATGACCCTATACGAGCTAACAAATTTAATGTGATTTCAAACTATATGTTTATCTTTATTATTAGTGAGGAGGGAGGAGGAGGAGGAGGAGGTTTTACACTGGACGTTAGTGCCCTAACAACATATTCATTATTCATTGTTACACCAATTTAGTGGTTCTCTTTTTTTCCCCTTCTTGGCTACTACATTAAAGGCATCAAAAAATTTACAAAATAATCCCAGTGTTGTCTCAACTCTCAATCCTCAGCTTACCCTTAGAGCCGTAAACATTTTTTTTATTGAAGCTAAAGAGCATCCAGCTCCAATTACTTCTTCGATATGCTGTGTAGAAACAGCAAATAAATTGCTTCCCTTTGAAATAATTTATTGTTAAACTTTTAACGATTATCATAATGAACTAACTTTAAATTCTGAGTAATATAGAAGTATAGAGCAGCCACCCTTCCAGCCTAGGTACAGTTCGTATATATCTCTTGTTATAATAAAGTTGGTGCTGTTACTGCCCAGTGCGCCTTTGTCTTTGTTGTCTTCTTACAGATGGTATTTATCATTACACTTAATCGTTTGACCATGATTAATTTGTATATAGTTTTAGTTTTATTTGAAGTAGTTTATAATTGTTCTTGTTTGGGTTTTTATAAATGGTCGCTTTTGTTCTGCTGGTATTGTGTTTAGCCTTTTTCTCAACAACAGACTTTTTATCTCCATAATAACAATGCTTGTACAATTTGTAGTTATTGTTATTGTCAGCCTTTGTGGGGGATGACAACCTTTTGTGGCATACATCAACTTGGACTGTTATAGTTTTGAGAATGTGTTGGAGAAGCTATATTGTATAGGAAATGCCGGTAACCTTACTCCCTATTCATTATGGTTTTTGTGATCACCTCAAACTAACTACCAAATGTAATGTGATTATAATCCGTTTCTTTACCTTTATTAGTAAATTGATTTTTATGTGTTTGCTTCTTGACTGACTTAGTATAAGGGACAGAAAGGAGAAGAAGATGAGGAAGAGGAGGAGGATAGAGTCTTATTGGTTTGGGGTGGTTCAGATTGAGAGGGAAGGAGGGAGAAAAGTGTAGGAGGGAGACGAGAAGAGCGGTGCTTATCATGTCACATTATCATGCATTGAGCAATACTTAATTTAAGACACGTTCCATATCCTTATTTTAAAAATGCGATTCTTACTAAGGTTTGTCATATGTTCGCAGATCCACTTAGGTTCTTATCTTTGTCCAACCAGTAAACAGTTTTCACTCCTGGCGTACGGTGAGTCGGTGATAAGATGTTACGGCTACTATGCTCATCTAAACGAACATATTTTTTAACAATGCTACTCCATTTGCTTTTTGTTAAGATTTGTTTATTAAAATGATAATAGTTTATATGAATGAAACTATGACTGTTAATAGGGGGAAGTTCCTCTCCGGTACTACTCTCTCTCTCTCCAGTACTTCCAGTACTTATCGAGGGTCCGGATTTTGTTTTGGATCGATCTAACGGTCCACTGTTTTGAAAAGTTGAGGGGGAATAATAATATTATATTGTTGTATTAGTGGAAATGGAAGAAAATGGAGAAAAGAAAGTAATGGAGAGGATTCATCCCCTGTTAATAGCTACATTTTTTTTAAGCATAGACTAATAGTTTGCCATAGAATGATGTGTTTTATGATTGAAATCAATTAAGTCGTGATATTTACTCTCAGGTTTGCGTACAAATGTTCCAAGACCTTGATGACTCCATTCACGAGCATGACTTGAAAGTTTAATCCCTTGAACAATAGCTCGGAAAACCTACCTGAAAAAAGACGGACCTCTGAGAAGCCATACCGTGTTTACGATCTCTGCCCTACCATATCACTTAACCTTCGTATACCACTTGTCCTAGACCTTATCTCGACTCTCTTGATCACTCTTCACTAACTTTGTATTCTAGGCATTGATATGGTCGCAAATAAAAGTCACTAACAATATACGTTTTGACGAAGATGCTGACCTGATATTGTTTATTCAATTGTCATCCTGTATACAAAATACATGTCACGGTATAATGACTTTGAGCCAAGTTTGATGTGAGGAGAAACGATTGTGAGTAAATGAGTGAGAGCTAGTGCTAAACGAATGGGAATATCATTGACCATATGTCGATTCACTCTTCCTTGTGAAATGTAGGAACAGAGTTTCACAACTGAATGTCAATGACTTCTGTTTTAGTTACATAAACCGATCTCAAGGTCAGAGCGTGCCCTTTTCTGAAGTTACTTAGGTAGTAATGAAAAGAAGCCTAATGGGTCTAACGAAAAATAAATCATGTGCAAAATTCTAACTAAGAATCTTCAGACGTCAAGTTAATTCATTAAATGTCGTGTTTTCAAGCATTTTCTCCGGTTATATAAGAATTCTAAATGTACGATGAAAATCCATGTTGTATACTTCCAAATTCCCCTTTGCATTTCACAAATTGGGGCACCGCGCCCGGTAGGGCGCGGTGCAACAACTAGTATGACAAAAAGTAAAGAAAGAAAAAGGGAGAAGAGATAAGAACGATCCTACAGCGGCGGTCTTCTATTTCCCTTCATTATGTCTCTTAGTGATGCATAGTGTACCTAAGTATGGAGATTAGAAAGAAATAACAATGTATGTATATATACATATAGAGGCAAGTTCTAATGAGTCCACCCTTAAAATTGAGTCCATGAGTCCTTATCTTGGCCTTTGGACGAAGATGATGGATGGTCAAGATTAAAACTAGATGAAGAGCCAAGATTAAAAGAAAAATGAATGGACAAAATTAGAACAAATTGAAGGGACAAGATTAAAACGAAATGAGTAGGTTTTATTGACTTCCACCTACATTACGAGTGTAACTTCAACCATTATTTTTGTAACTTCAAGCTAAAATGTGATTCTCACTATATAAATTTGAATTTATGTAACTTTAAACAAGTTTATGTGATTTTAGATTTTTTATGAGTATAACTTCAGTCATTAAGAGTGTAATTTCAACTTGTATGAGTGTAACTTTAAATCAAAATGTGATTTCGACTATATAAATTTTAATTTAGATAAGTTTATGTGATTTTTGCCTTTTTATGCGGCTAATTTTAGTCATTAAGAGTGTAACTTCAACCATTATTTTTGTAACTTTAAATTAAAATATAATCTCGATTATATAAATTTGAATTTATGTATTTTTAACACAAATTTATGTGATTTTAGCCTTTTAATGAGTGTAACTTTGATGCTTATTTGTGTAACTTTAATTTAACTCAAAATACGATTTAAAATTCTAACATTTTTATAATTATAACTTTAACCTTCAGTGAAACTTCATTTATTAATTGTGTAATTTTTATCAATTACTGTGTAACTTTATACTAAAATGAGATTTAATATATTAATTTGATTTTTTTAAGATATGTTTTGGTGACTTTAGTCTTTTCTAGTGTAACTTCAGTCCATACTAGTGTAACTTTAGTCTTTTCTAGTGTAACTTAAGTCCATACTTGCGTAACTTCAGTCATTAATAGCGTAACTTCAGTCATTAATAGCGTAACTTCAGTTATTAAACTCTTAAATGGAGTAACTTTAGTCCATAATTGTGCAATTTTAGTACATAATGATGTAACTTTAAATCTAGAAAAAAATGCACCAAAATAAAAAACGAGAACAAAAAAAAAGAGAAGAAATCTGGAAAAAAATCCACCAAAATAAAAAACGAGAATTTAAAAAAATCATAAGAAATACGAAAAAAAAAACCCACTATAATAAAAAAGAGATCTAAAAACAAAAAAGAGAGTGAATATGTAAAATAACAAAAACTAGATCTAGGGAAAAAAATATAAAATGAAAAAACGAGATCAAAAATAAAAATTTAAAACATAAGAAATCTGAAAAATAAAAAACTATATGATTGGTGGTGGTTGTTTTTTCTAACCCTTTTTTTAAGATCTAAAATGATAGTGCAAAAAAAAAACGATATATAAATAATTAATAACGAATTTGATAAAAAAAATAAACAATAATCATTGCCTTGACCAACAAAATAAAACGAGATTTTAGAAAAATAAATAAATACCACCAAATCTGGAAAAACGAAATTTGAAAAAAATAATTCCAGATCTGAAAAAGTGGCGGTTTTTCGAGCCCCAAAACCGCCACAACAGTCCCCCGACTTCCCTCTCCTTCTCCTCTCCCTCCTCTCCTCTTCTCGGTCAGACCACCAGGCGTCGCTGGTGGTGGTGTTCTAGCCGAGAAGAGGAGAGGAAGGAGAGGAGAAAGATAGGGGAGGCAAAAGGGGATGAAGGTGGCGGCGGCAGGGCTTGGGAGCGGCGGCAGGGCAGGGGAGCGGCGGTTGGCGGTGGAGGGGTGGGCTAGGTGGTTGTCGGGTTTTGTGAGTGAGGGAGAGGAGGTGGTTAATTTTTTGGGTTTTTATTTTGGGAGGTAGAGAGATAAGGGAGGTAGAGAGATAGTGAGAAATGTGAAAATGAGTAAAATGTGGTGAGATAAGGGTATATGTAGTAGGGTTTGGAGGAGATGAATTGTGTGTGTGAGTGTGTCTTACAATCTTGACCATACATTTTGTTTTAATCCTAGCTGTTGGACCTATTTTATAGTTTTGATAATGACATGTGCTTACTTGATAATGTGCTTTAATTGAATATATCATATGCATGTAATTGTGTGTTTTAGTCTTATTATAGCTAACCACAATTATGAGAAGAAAGATCAAAGTTATAACAACTTCAGGAATAACTTTGGAAGTGTACTGTACATGGAAGTTATAGCTACCCAGTCATAACTTTAAAGAAAATCGCTTCAAGCAAGATCTACCTCAAACAACACAAGACTCGAGATGGAGGGTCTTTGTGATCAAGATGAAGAGATGATCCGTATACTGAAGATCTTTGTGAATATTAGATAGTATAGGTCGTCATTCGGTAACTATTCCATTCGAGAGATTTTATGTTCAAAGTTATAGCTTTAGCCTATGACTTTGGATGATAAATGTTGATGCATGATTTTGGAAATAAAATGTTTTAAATGTTTTCAAAAGTGAAAGAGTATTTTTATATTTATCAAAAGTTTTATTAGAGAATATATTTATGAGATTCTATTGGTTAGTAATACAACTTATGGGTTGTCATGCTACCTAGGGTTTCTAATATATTATATCTCAATTTGTTGTTAACCTAATAAACCCACCTAGGGTTTGAGCCACCTAGGATTTCGTGTAAACCAAGGGACTGTGCCACCTAGGGTTGCGTGCCTCCTAAGGTTTCGTGAGACTAGGGATTTCAGCCTCCTTAGGTTGTTTCCCTTGTTTACCTTAATCTATGATTCTATTATATCTTTACAACAATGTTTTGAGATATTAACGATAAATATATTTCTAAAAGATAAACCAAATAATATTTTGAGATAAAATATTTCTAAAAGATAAAGCAAATATTATTTTATGGTATTGAAGATAAATATCTTTCTTAAATATTATGCTAGGGTTTTAGATCTACTATACTTCTATTACTATAAATACTCCTTCACATCCAAATTGTGAAACACACGAAATAATACACGAAATACACACAACAACTACACGGCACACATACTACTTGTGTTGATTTTCCAAAATCGTTTTAAAGCAAACCTTTGAGCAAAATATTTATTATTTTTAGAGTTTGTTTTTCAAAAGAGTCGTGCATCAATTATTATCAATCGCTTGAGTGAAATACGTTATTGGATAATAGTACATCATTATAAGCTTACAATTCTTTAACGGGAATCTGTGTGAGTTATATTGTACTTTTTTTATTAGCGTAAGATAGTATAGAGTATTTAGTGATACTCACATTGAGTTATAATCATAGTGTTGATTATACGAGTGGGTTGATAATTTTTGTAATCCGTAGAAAGGTACTAAGAATTATTAATCGAGAATAGTGGACGTAGGTTTCAACGTGTGAAACTGAACCACTTCAAAAATTCGTGTGCCTCTCTCTACTCTCTTTACTTTTCGTTATTTCGTTACTTGTGCTTACTTTGATTAATTAATTAGTTGATTTTAATTCATAAGATCAAATAATTAATTACATATCATATCTATGTATATATATATACATATATATATATATAGATATATATATATATATATATATATAGGGCCAGGATCCGGTGAGAACTACTAACATAATGAGAACCGTGAGAACCCTCACTAAATCTCCACCAAATCTTGTTTCGAAAGTTTTGTTGGATCATTTACCATTAGTTTAGTTTATTCAAGTAAAATACTTGCAGTAACTAAACAAAATTTATTGATTATATTAAAAAATATGAACTTAATGTACATAAATTCAATTTGTACACTAAAATTACTCTACATGCATGAAAACAATTACTAGGTGCATGAAATTAACGGGCTCTAGATGCATTAAAATGAGCACCAGGTGCATGAAAATTGTTAGATGCATGTAACTGACTACTAGGTGGATGAAAATTAATAAATCGTATTTCACCTCAATTTCCGTCAGTAACTTATATTTTTTTCGACCAAGATGTATGTTACCTAACCTTAAAATTCTACGCCGAACCCAAAACTTTCCTTATTTTTTAAAAATAAATTTTGTAAGACGGAGTTCTCGCGGTTCTCATTATCTTAGTGGTTCTCACCGGATCCCAATTCTATATATATATATATATATATATATATATATATAGAGTGAGCATCCGGCAAGTCTAGCTTCTTAGATGAGTACGGTCCTATCAATTAGGACCATTGGATCAACAAGATCCAAGAGCTGTCGTTCAGCCACGTCGCCAAAAAAATTATGAGCATAATAAAAGAAATAGTCAGTCTTCCATCCTTTCAGATTAATCATAAATTTTTTTCTCTCTACAATTTTACCCTCTCTCTTTCTCTAATACCTGACAAACTTATTGCTCCAAAATCCTAAAACCCTAAAAATACCAAAAATTTAAAACAAACGTGTGAAAATCAATTGAAGATCAAAATTAAACTTACTTCTTATCATCTTTCTCCTTGCTTACACACAAACAAAGAGGTAAAAATCAACATTAATTTAGTTTTTATCTTTGTTTTAGATTTATTTTTGTTGTATATAATAAATGTTGATATTCAATCTGATATTGTATGTGTTCATGTTGTTGTTGTTGATTGTTTATGCGATTAATGCCGATTGTAATTGTGACACCCTCAAATTTGCGGAAAGAAAAAAAAATAATTTAACTAAATAAAAGATGAGAATACATAACAAAGGTGTCTTAAATAAAAAGGTTCATAACAAAAAGGAAATAATATTATACAAAAGAAATATCCAAAACGGGAGACATATCTCCCGTATAAATACGAAATAAAAGAGTGTATAATAATATACAATCCTAAGAACCGAATATAGGTCCAAGGTAAATACTTCGCTCGCTAGCTCGTCAATGTACCCAAAGTATGCATCACAAACCTGCCAACCGCATTAAATATAAACACGGAAGCCACAGTCAGTGGGGAGTAACTCCGAGTTCTCCCAGCCACGAAATGTCGAGTTTAATAAAACATGAATAACATAAAAGCAATGTATATGGAAAATACAAAACCTTAACATATATGATATGCTTTTCATGTTATGAAACAATTAACTAACATATAACCTAGCATATGAAAGCTATCATGTGAATCCGATAATAAACTATAACACGAGGTAGGGAAGCTGGTATGCTAGCTCAGAGGTTACCGTTAACATGGCCATGATACACTCAAACCCTAATCAAACATAATATCATGTGAATCAGTTAACATCCGGTAATCCAAACTCTATCAACCTTAGCCGGCTTGCATCTCACCTTCTAAGATTCATAGAATCATACAAACATGAAAGACCAATACTTCTACAAACAGGCATAAGTTCTTAGCACGGTCAATAGTCGACTTGTAACTCGAGGCTATACCACAAGGTAGGAAAACATCCTCGTCCTAGACTGATCAGACCTAGCGACAACAGCTATTCCATTCCCCGTCCCATGACATAACCGTACATGAGAAACTCTACTAGGCGACCCCCTAAGCAGAGATGGCTAGTACTTAAGCTGGCTACCTTCCCCAAAGTGGAAACTCTTAGGATGCCATGCCCCCGGCTTGGTATCAAAAGGCCCAAGCCAGTGACACAAAAGCTATCGACGGTGAACATATACTCGTTAAAGACAGTACGGACCTATTAATGTCATGGTCCAAGATACTCATTTAGAATTAGAATGGTCAAGACGCCATATACTCATAATTCTCTATGGGTACTTAGTCAACACGACATATATCATACAATCCAACAGTCACGGGAGAAACTTCCTATCATGTGACTAATTGCATAAAAAAAATCATATTCAAATCTCATATCGCCTCATATCTACTAAGGCTAATTCATTAATTAAATACAACCTTACTTGAAGACAAATCCCCGACCCGAGTCCCGCGACGGGTCATCAGTCAAAACGGGGCTGACTAGATCTTAGTTTGACCAAACCGTTTGGTCAAACCGGCTAGAAACAGAGTCTTTACCAATTAGACTTAGACATAAAATCAACATATTCATTACATGTTATTTTATTAAAACTTATAACATGTGAATTATTAAATCTTACGAAAAACCCGCTTGACTTAAAGGATATCAAATTAAACTACGATCTCGTATTATAATTTCTAACATGTGAGAAATAATAATTTTATGAAAAACCTTTTAATTAAATATTTTACTTATTAACATTTCTCACTTGCTAAATATTACAAAACACGATAAAATAACAATAACTCAAAAACCATCACAAGACTAAAAAGGTGACTCATGGGCTGATTTGGGCCGGACCTAACACGGGCCTGGACTGGGCCCACGGGCCTGGTTTGGGCCTGTTTTGAGTCGACTTTTCTAAACTCGTTTTCTTAATATTTCCCGCATGCTTAACATATTTAAAACCCGTCAAAACAACAACAAAACAATCAAGTATCGACACAAACCCAAAGGACGATTCCCGGACCATTCCAAACCGGCCTAGACCGGGCCTGAACCGGCCTGAACCTGCCTGGTTTGGGCTGGTTTGGGCTGGTTTTTCCAGCCACCCAATTCGGCCACCACAAACCACCATACCAATTTATTTCTAACATGATTCTAATTAACAACAACCAATTTAACAACCAATTCAACCATCATTCATACAAAAATCATGATTATGAACCATCATCCAAATTTATCAAGAAAACTAAACATATCAAAAATTCATACAACATAATAAAAATAACAACTTATCATGTTACTAATTAAAAACCGTAAATCATAATAACATGAACTAAAACAAAAGATATGTGACATTTATTCGTCGAGTAAATCGGAATCGTTACCTTAGCTAGCAAAATCAATTAGCACCAAAAAATTAAGAAGTATAAACCCGTCTACTAGTCTTCTCCTAATATATACGAGTCACCAAACTCGTCTTCAAAATCTTCCCCTAAAAGAAATGATAAGAATAATATTGTTAGAATTAAAACTTGATTTTCCATAATTAAAGTGTTGAAAACGATTTTGTCGGAATTGAAAATAAACCGTACTTGAAGATGGAGAGCGAAGAGGAGATTCTAGAAATATAAGTTAGGACGGATTTGAATAAGAAATGAAGGTTTTGTGTCGATTTTGCTCAAGAACGACGAAGAACGATGAAGAACGACGAAGAACGATGAAGAACGATTAAAGAAAGTATTAATTTGATCTTAAGTTGATTTATTGTAAAATGAAAAGGTAGTTAGTGAGTAATGGGGTGTGAGTGTCGTGTAATATAGAGGAAAATAATGAGTCGGGTTTTGAATTTATTGTTACGGAATTGACTCGGTTTTAATAATTATATTACGGTAATTGATTAGATATAATTAGATATTAAGTTAATTAAACCAAATATCTAGATATTATGTTATTGTAATGAAAAGAAAGGAAAAATATCTAGCTTAAGAGAGGAGAGGAGCCGTGTGATTTGGGTAGTAATCGGGTCTGTTTTGTAAACGATTTGCGTAATTTAAGTTAACGGATCGATAAAGTTATAAATATCTTAGATATTATTATTAGTTTAATCATATTAATTAAAAATATCTAACGTGAGTGGAAAAAGGTGACATGGGCGTGTGACTCATGCCAAAGTCGAGTTTCGGGTTTGTTTCGGGATTTAAGATGACTCGGGAATAGTTAAATGACGCTCGGGTTCAAATCGTAAAACCCTCTCTTTAATTTCGAATAAATTCAAAATAATTATATTAAATTATCATAAATCCAAATAAATCTTAATAAAAATAAATTAAAAATATTATTTTTTTAAATAAAATTTCGGTCTTCAAAATTACAAGGCGAGTCGGAAAAAGTCAACGAAAGTCAAAGTTGACTTAAAAACGGGATTCTCATGGAATCTCCCAGAAACTCCAAATACGAACTCGGAATTTCAAAATTCGACTTGAAACAATAAATTCTATTTTAAAACTTAAGTTTACTGAAAAGTATCCGTAAGATATTTACTAGAAAAATTCGGTACTTTTCGGGTTGTTACAATCACCCCTCCTTTTAAAAAGTTTCGTCCTCGAAACTTAGAAGAAGGAACGTAACATATATGTAGGTCTATTTCAAAAGTGTTAAAAATATATTTGTAATAAAATACGGGGT